>JAHRHZ010000081.1:2468001-2517181 GCA_024137785.1 Ginglymostoma cirratum | reverse complement strand
AGGCCCGAAACGTCAAGTTTTCCTGCTCCTATGATGCTGCTTGACCTGCTGTGTTCATCCAGCCCCATGCTTGTTATCTCTTCTTCCTGGCTATTATCAGACTGATGAATGGAATCTCTAGCCTCAAATAATGCTGGTCTTGATAACATTGATCGCACCTAGCGCACATCCTGTGCAATGTAACCTGCATGCCTCTGTCTAAGACTTTTTGATCTGCACATCTTTGATTAATATGATCTGCCTGTACTGCCTGTAAACAAAGCTTTTCACTCTACTTCAGTACACGTGGCAATAAATCAATCAAGAACCTCAACTGTTCCATAGCCCTTGGGTCAGTTTGTTTTGCAACACTCCTACTGAATCCACTTTTACAGCATCTCAATGATTAAAAGATTGATTTGCGCACTGTAAATCCATATAAAATAGAATGTAGAGCAGTACATTACAGGAATCAGTACTTCAGCACACCATATTGGTGTTGGCTATGATGCTATTCCAAATTAATCCCGTGTGCCTGCACATGGTCTAATATCCCTCTCTTCTGTGCCTGTTCAAGTGTGTCTAAATGCTTCAAACTTTGCCACCACATCTACTTCTTATGGCAGTGTGATCCAGGCACCTACAACCCTGTGTAAAAAAACTTGCCTTGCGCATCTCCTTTAAAACAAACAAGTATCCTTCAGCAACAGCAATAGCATAGCATCACATCCAATTGCCACTGTGCGAGACTGGAAGCTATTAAATATCATTCTTTGCATGACTGCGAGGCGAGACAAGACTGAGGGTGGACATGATTCAGGTATATAAGATTATGAGGGATACAGACAGCATGAATACAGAGCAGATATTTCCCTTGGTTGACGGTTCAATCACGAGAGGGTATAGTTTTAGGGTGTGGGGCAGGAGATTCAGAGTGGATTTGGGAGAAAGTTTTATCACTCAGCAGATGGCAAGAATCTGAAATGCACCGCCTGGGAAGGTAGGGGAGGTAGAAACCTTATAACTTTTAAAGAATATTTGGATGAGTACTTCAAATATCATAACATTCAAGGATACATGCAGGAAATTGGGATAGTCATTGTCAGTGCAGACTCGATGGGCTGATGGCCTTATCTGCACTGCATGACTCCATGTTTCATCTACATAGCAAGCTCCATACAATGCAAGTCTTAAGTGGTCCAGCATTTTAAAAAAAAGAACAAAATCAAGCCCATTTTCAATTGTGCATGAATCTGTTTGTTAAATGCCGCTTGGCTCAGTTGATAGAAAGCCTCGTTTGAATCAAAAGGCCATGACTAGAACAGAGCTCCAAATGCAGATTCATGATACAGTATTAAAAGGAGCTGGAGGGACCATTAACTTGAATTTGAAGCTCCATTTGTCTGCTCAAGTATCACAAAACGCCCTGAGAATGGAGGATAACCGAGTGTCCTGAGTAACATCTGCTTCTCAAAATAACCAGAAGGGTCATCTAAATATTTTTTGCCTTGTTGTTTGGGAACCTTGACTTATATAAATTGGGTGCTGTTTCACCAACATTATAAAGGAATGCACTTCAAAATGTAATGCATTTTAAAATCCTTAATAATAGCTTGAGGGCACCAGCAGATGTTACAATTACGCAAACTGTTTAATTCCTTGAATGAATTTGTAAATGGTTTATTCAGTAAATCATTTTTAATTACTCGTATGTTTTTTGAAAAGACAGACCAAATTCAGATTTTTCTGGCTTCAGTCAAAATTGGAAGAGGAAGGCAAGAAACTGGCTGAGATAGCATCCCACAATCCAGTGAGTGTTTCCATGTTTTCTCATGGCAAGATTTGCAGATTCCAGTTCAAGCTGATGGTTTATTTACATTTGTAGAGATGTCATCTGTTATCATCAAATATGGCCTGAAGGAAAGCCTGAAACCTAATGGCACAATTTCCAACCTTAATTTTAAGGTGTTTTTTAAATAAATTTTAAGGTATTGTCTTATAACATGATGATATCAGGAAACAGTTCTTCACACAAAGCAAATCCAGGAGACTCTTCCTGAAAAAGTTGTGAGGTTACGTGGGAAGACTGAAGAGTAGTAGTCAACTGAGACTTTTTGGGCTAAGGTATTAGGGCATATGGAAGCAAGGCAGATAAATGGAATTAAGATACAGACCAACCATGACCTAATTAACTTGTAGAACTAGCTTGAGGGACTAAACGCGTTGTTTCCACAACAGTACGCAACATAAACTCGCTACCTGGAGATAGTAAGAACGTCCAATGCTGGAGTCAGAGATGACACTGGGTGGAGCTGGAGGAACACAGCAGGTCAGGCAGCATCAGAGGAGCAAAAAAGCTGATGTTTCGGTTTGGATCCTTCTTCAGAAAATGCCATTGCAGTAAGGTAGCTTGAGGCTAGCGCCGGTCACTGCCATTGTAAAGGCTGTCATTGTTTAGTCCCTCTGCTGAGACTATAGTGTAAGGGGTTAGGTTTGACTGAGTGAATACCTCTTACAGCCTGGGAGCAAGATTAAGCCATAGTAAGATGTTTCTTCAATGAGGTTAGTGTTTTCCTTATCTCAGCAGGAAGGGAGTCAGCAGACACTGTGGTCTCCTTCTGAGTTATAATTAGTCTACAAATATAAATTAATATGCTATTCAGATGTTCAGTACAGGATCACTTCAGTCTCATTTTAAGAGCGAAGGGATTGGAGAAAGAGGAAAGATATTAGACCACAAGACATAGGGGCAGAAGTAGGCCAATCATCACAATCAGGTTTGTTCCAACCACTCAATGAGATCATGGCTGATTTGATAATTCTCAACTCCACTTTCCTGCCTTTTACCCATAAGCCTTGGTCCCCTTACTGATCAAAAATCTGTGTATCTCAGCCTTGGGAATACTTAAAGACAGTCTCAACAGAATTTGACAGATTCACACCTCTCAGAAAAATTCCTCATCTGTGCCACACTTGGGAGACACTATTTTGAGATTATGCCCTCTAACCCTCACCTGAGCCACAAGGGGAAAATAACCTTTCTGCATCTACCCTATCAAGCATACTAAGAATTTCCTGTGTTTCGATAAGGTCACTTTTCATTCATCTAAATTCCAAAGAGTACAGGCCCTACTCAATCCATCCTCAAAGACTTCTTTCATCTTCAATCCACCCATAATGCCTGGCCCCAAGAGGGCAGATAGTCAACGCTGAAACCTTCAACATCTTGAAACTGACTCAGAAAAGTATGACACCATCCCCCAATTACCCGGGGAATAATATTTTCAGAGCAGGAAGCACCTGCTCAAAATTACCCACAAAATAGCAAGCTAAGGATCTGTAAAAAGACCACACACACCAATCTATGACTTAGCAATCTATTGCACAGTCCGAGGACTCTAAGTGCCACAATGTATCATGGCTGGGTATTCAACTATGTTCCCACCTACCAAACTCAGCACATTTTAGTTCGTTAAAAAAAAAACAAACAGTTCATTACAGACATCTACATTTTTTCAATGTCTGTGGATACTTTACCTGTAAAACACTAATCTATATCAAATATAACCGTGTTGTCCGGCTTCTAAAGTTTCAAACCAAACTCATCAGGTTAGCATGATTAACTCAAACACTTACTTGCATGAAGTCAAATTCCAGTGTTTCAAGTGCATGAGTTTTTATCATTTTCTACACATCTTTGACTCATTGAAGTGTGTTTTCAATTTTTATTTGAAAATATTTCTTTTTTTTTGCTTGATTGTATCTGAATTTGTAGGATTAAAAAAAAGGGACCTCCATCTCTTAAACATTGATGGATGCACTTGGATATACAGTCAGATATTGTTAAAAAGTTAGCCAAATTAACGTATGGCATGAATATGCTGCCAATACGAAGTCAGGTCAGTAGAACAAGAGTAGACAGAAGTGAATTCACCCTGCGCTTGCAACATTTAACAATTTGAAGAACTGCAGCAACTGTACTACGCGAACACAAGAACAGCACTGAAATGTCAAAACAGCCTGGTCACTAATGTTCAAAGGAAGACTTACATCTTTATGTCATCTTTCATGACCTCGATGTCCTGAAGGGTTTTAGAGGCAAAGTGCTTTTGTAAAGTGTAGCCATTTTATGATGTAGGCCAACAAGCAGGTAATTCCCACAAAGTGAAAATCATCAGACAGTCTGCTTTTCTGATGTTAAATGAAGGATAAATAACGGTCAGGACATCGGGGACACCCTGTTTACTCTTCTTCGAAGCAGAGCCACCGTGAAGCTTAAAGGCACAATTTGTACCTCAAACACAAATGTTCTCCATTGAGACACAACTGACAATACAGTCAGTTCTAATTAATGCCAGTGATTAATGTCATCAGTTTTATATGACACAAGATATGCATTAATTTTCACCCAAAATGTCAAGAAGTGATCAGGAAGTGACCAGTGCCTGCTTCTCAGGACGATGGCGGCAGTTGGCAGGAGGGGGTTCCATATGTGCAGCTGATGTCACCTACATAGCCACTGCTGTCACACAGTACTAGCATGCTATCCAAATGGAGAAGCTGAGCAACAAAGCAATCATGTTTCCTCCTGGCTTCAAACCCTATGGCACTTCCAGGAACTGGGACATGGGACAGGAACTCTGGCCAACATAGGCTTTAACTATCTGGCAGGAAGGAGAAGAGGATGTTGCCATTACAAAATACTCCCCCTGAAACCCAAAACAAACAGAAAAGTACAGAACATGACCACCTCCAATGCAGGGTTAGCACTACATTCCAGCCTGCAGAGGGAAAGCAGACAAGTTTGCCAGAATGCTTTAAACCAATAGCATTGCACATTTTATGAAAAACATTTTGTTCAAATAAACTGTGTACAGACGTATGATAAAACATTGAACTAAAATTGTAGATCAACAATCAAAACATGGGAACAAGCAGGCAGATTCACCCCCAAATCATCTGTAAACTCAGAATTGCGACCAATGGGAGAAAAGTCATCCCCATAAATGGGATGGACAGAAATAGTGAGGAGCTGTTTGTCCAATCACCGGAGGTTCCCTCCAGGGTTTGTTGCTGATTGGCTCACTCAGAATGACAAGGTGTCAAGCCGGTTAGTGCCAGCATTGAGCGTGTCACTGGAAGAGGACCTTTCCCCACGAGCTAAGGTCTGAGTGAGGTGAAACATGGCCACCAATGGCCAGCTAACGAGGCCTTTTGCCTAGGCCAAAAGGGAGTTATCAAAAAAGAAAAATGATTTTGTGCCCTGGTATAGATCAACCTTTGCCTACATTATAAAAAGCCATATATGAAGCAGTTGGACAATAAAGAGCTGCCCTCCATAATAAGTTAATTCATTTGTTTACATAAATTTGTTTCTTTGAACAACATGTGCGTCTGCAGTGGATTTTTCTTTAAATTTATTCCAAGTCTAACCAAAAAAAAGGCTCCTTCTTGTCTCTGTAACAGTCTCTTAGAAACTTTCCAAATTCTCACAAAAAACTGCCCTTTTTAATTTCTTACACACCCCAATATTCCCCTCAAATGACAAAACATTACCTCAGACACATTGCAAGCAAAACAATTCTACAAATAATCATTTTGATCAGATTAGAAAGAAGGTAATTTGTTTTAAAACACATGTGGATTACAAATGATGGAAACCAACAATCAAAACTTAATCACACTGGTTCATTTTTCGTAACAGTTATAGTTTGGCCACAAGTGAATTGTCCTATACTTCTCAAACATCACATTAAAAAATACATTGCTTGGTCATTATCACATTGCTGTTATGTGGCTTACTCTGTACAAACCAGTTGCCACATTTCCGACAATACAACTACAACAATACTTCAAAAGCACTTTGTTGGTTGTGACACGTTTTCAGGTGTCTGAAGATGCTATATGAATGAAAACTCCTCGTGTGCAACTGAAGACTGTTGAACAAGAAAAAAAAAATCCACAGATCAACTTAAAGAGATATAACAGAAATTGTTCCTAAATTAATATGAATCAGAGCAGACAGCACTACATTGTGCACTGATAGTCGAGGTCAAGCTGGAACCAAAAGCTGCAACTAGCTTATGACACAACTTGCTTTTATATATACACACACCTTTTAATACAAGCAAGTGTCCCAAGGCTCAATGTGATAGTGAGTCAGATAAGATTTGAGGACAAGTGGCTAAAAGCTTGGTCGCAGAGGTAGGTTTTAAGTAGCACCTGAAAGCAGGAGAAAAAAGTCGAAAGGTTTAAAGAGGATATTCTGTTTCATGCAGTTGAAGCAACCGGAGGCACGGCTGCCAACTATGGAGCAATTAAAACCAGATTTCATTCTGCAGCCATTTGCCTTGCAAAAAAAACTTTAAGCCCAAAAATATATTCTCAGCGGCAAAGGAGCAGCATGGCTCCAAATCTGTACCATGCCCTACTAGTTGCTTCAGCAATTAAATCCATTACACACTGGCAAGTCATGGTCTTTCCTATTTAGTCAATAGGAAACCGCAATCCAGTTCATCTAAGTCTCCAGTTATTCTGCCACTAAGAACTGCCTCACATCCATTCACATACTCCCAGACTGAAACTGACAACTCCCCATGTTATTGGACTCAAACAAGAACACTTGTGTTCAACTATTTTCATACAGTGGGAACGAAAACACACAGGCAGCTGTCCTACTCTGGGAGTTGTGAAACTGCCTGCCAGTCAATGGGTTTTAGGCATCTGAGCAGTCAGACAATGACAGCGAAACATTAGCTCAGTCAATGCTGTTACACTACACATTGCCACAGATTTGCTGACCTCACGAAGAGTGAAACCAATAATCTGGCAGTGCAGCCACTTTTCAAAAACTGGGTGACTGAGGAAACTACCTAAACTCTTTAAATCCAGTGTAGTATAAAATGTTCACACAGGCACAAAGTTTATGCATTGTTCACATGTTCCATTAAAAGAAAGATAGATATGAATTTCCAAAATGCCTTTCACAGCCTCAAGAGATGCCACTTTTGAAGTGCAGTCGCTGCTGGAATGTAGAAAACGTCGCAGCCAATTTCCAGAAAGCGATCTCTGACAAAACAACCTTGCGATAATGAGCAACTAATCCGTTCCTTTGAGTGATGTTGGTTAAGGGACAGAGATAACTCCCATACATTCTTCAAAATATTCACCTGAGGTGGTAGAGGGCCTCGAAGTAACCTCTAATCTGAATGATAGGAATTCTGACACAGCAGTGTTCCCTTGGTACTGTACTGCTGTATCAGACTAGGTTTTTGGGCTGAAGTTCCTGCAGCAGAACTTGAATCCTCAACATTCAGAGGCAAACAGGCTCCCCACTGAGCCATAATGGTCAATGGAAATGGAATGAAATCCACCTTTTTTTCTCCAGCAGCCAGGTCAAGATGTCAGGTCAGGTGAAAGGGGTGATAGTCCATGTTTAGAAGATCGCAGGGAAGGGTAAAGGGGAACGTGTGACCTTCAGGTAGGGTGTAATCCTCCAACAGGCACAGGGGATAAACAAAGGAGGTTGATCTCTCCGGCCCAACAGCAACATTCAAAGCTAAAGCCGCTGAGCTACCCACTTGACATAGACTTTCCCTGGTGGGGGTAAAACAGCAACGGAGGCAATTAATTGGTTAATCAAGAACCTCCTAGTATTCTTTCTCTCTTCGCCCCCAAAAACTCATACAGTTGTGGGGTGGTTGAGCTAGCAGTGGGGTGTAAAATCTAAGCATGATCATTCTTTTCAGGTGCTCGATACAAGAAACCAAAAATAATTGATATTTCTAAATTAGAAAAGTATCCCAAGGCAAATCCACATTACAGAGACAAATCTACGCCCAGCCAAAAGAAGAGATATTAAGTGATGTGATTTCACATTTGGCTAAAGGAAGTGGTTTTAAGGCAGATTTATTCACGTAATATGGCAGTGACTTCCAAGTTGTTAGTCCGGCAATACAACATTGTGTCTCAGAGCTTTTCCCATGGTCTACCTAAAACAGCCCTAAACAATTACAGGACAGGCACATTGCCCCTACACCCCTGCAGCAGTGTAACATTCAAATTTCGTTTCATTACTGTTCCCTTGCACGACTACATCCAAAAGCAGTCATTCCACAAGCATGAAAATGCCACCAACATGAGCACACATCTCAAATCACTGGACTAGTATTCCAGAAACGCAGGTTTATGCTCTGGGGATATGGGTTCTGACCCTATCCTGGTAGCTGGTGGAATTGAAATTCAAGTAATAAATCTGGAATTAAAAGTTGCTATCAATAATAGTGATCACAGAACTACCACCAACTGGCATAAAGAACCATGTGATTCATTAATACCCTTGACAAAGGAAATCTGCTATTACAGTAAGATGTAGGAGCAGAAGACAGCTACTTGGCCCATCAAGTCTGCTCCAACATTTGGTGAAATCATGGCTGGTCTGATAATCCTCAATTTCACTTTCCTACCTTTTCCTTATAACCCTTGCTGATTAAAAACCTGTCTACCTCCACCTTGAATAAGCTTAATGACCCAACCGTTACAGCCCTCTGAGGTAAAGATTTCAACCGATTCACTACCCCCAGGAGAGAAAATTGCTTCTTGTCTCCGTCTTAAATGGGCAATCCCTCACTCTGAGATTATCCTCTCTGGTCTAGATTCTCACACAAAGGGAAGCAATCTCTCCACATCTACCCTATCAAGTGCTCTAAGAATCTTGGATGTTTCAATCAGGTCACCTCTCATTTATTCTAAACTCCAACTAGTAAAGCCCACCTACACAACCTCTCCTCGCAAGACAATCCCTCCACATCTGGTATCACCCAGTGAAACTTCTCTGGACTGCCTCTGACGTCAGTACATTTTTTTTTTACATAAGGGAACCAACATAGTTCACAGCATTCCAATGAAGTCCAAGTAAAGTCACATTTACAATTTAGCAAGACCTCTGGTCTGACCTACACACGCCAGCAACACTCGGATAGAAGAATCATAGAACTCCTACTATGCAGCTAGAGAAAATCTGCCCCATCGAGTCTGTACCAACCCTCCGAAGAGCATCCCACCCAGACCTATCGCCATAACCCAGCACTTACCATGGTTAACCCACCGAACCTGCATATCTTCTGACTACGGGAGAAAACCGAACACCTGCCAGAAACCCACACAAACACAGGGAGAATGTGCAAACTCCACACAGACAGAACAGAATCAAGTAAAGTCAGCATGGATTAATAAAGGAGAAATCACACATGACAAATTTATTACAGTTCTTTAAGAAAGTAGCAAGCGAGGTAAATAAAAGGTGACCTAGTAGATGTAATATAATTATATTTCCAAAAAAAATGTTCAAAAAGTTACCACACACAAGGCTACTTAAAAAACATTACAGGCTGTGATGTTTTTTACTAAGGTCTATAGCTCGGGCTGCAGTTGGAGTTGCTAGTTGGTTTGCCGAGTTGACTGGTTTTCATGCAAACATTTCGTCTCCCTCCCAGGTGACATTGTTAGTGCTGTGTGGCCTCAGTTGAAGCGCTGTTGTTCTGTCCTGCTCTGAATTTATATGGTCCAGTCTGTCATGGTGGGCAGTCTTGTTTCCAGTTTTGTACCACAGTGGTACGTAGATGGGGTCTATGTCAACATGTTTGTTAATTGCATCGATGGTTGAAAGCCAGGCCTCCAGGATTTCTAGTGCTTTTCTTTGTCTCGCTTGTCCTAGTACTATAACTTTGTCCCAGCTAAGCTGTGTCAAGACTCTGTTTAAACTAGCAATAACTCAGTGCAACACCCCAGAGCTGCACATAAACGAAGAGGAACACCTATACACAGTCTTTGCAAACAACGGATACCCTAGCAGTTCGTCCGCCGATGCCTGGCTAACAAACAACAGCCCCAACACACTGGCCAACCTGCCCTATGTTAGAAACACATCAGAACTGACTACAAGCCTCCTATAATCTCTTGAAATAAGGACAGCACACAAACCAACAACCACACTTCGCTAGTTCCTCTCGAAGACAAAAGACTCCAACATCCACAATGAGCAGTACAAATGTGATTATACAAAGTACCATGCAACAACTGCGAGAAACACTCGAAATAGACCCCATCTACATACCACTACGGTACAAAACCAGAAACAAGACTGCCCACCATGACAGGCCAGGCCATATAAATTCAGAGCGGAACAGAAAAACAGCGCTTCAACAGAGGCTATAAAGCGCTGACGATGTCACCTAGAAGGGAGACTAAATGTTTGCATATAACCCAGTCAACTTGGTGAACCAACCAACAACTCCAAAATAACAGCCTATATTGTTCGAGGTAGTCTATTAGCGTGGATAGGAGACAATGTTAGGATAAAGGGGATACATTCGGGAGGACAGCTTGTTGAGTGCCACAGGGATCAGTGCTGGGACCACAATTATTTACAATATATATTAATGATTGAAGTGAAATACTAGTTTCAAGTTTTTGGATGACACAAAAGTAGGTGGGAAGGCAAGTACTGACAACTAGTGAAGATGACACAAGAAGTCGACAGGGAGATATAGACAGGTTAAACGTGTGGGCAAAAACTTGGCAGATGGGACATAACACAGGAAAACGTGAAGTTATGCACTTTGACAGGAAGAATAGAAGAGATGAATATTATTTAATTGGGGAATACTGCAGAAAGCTGCAGTACAGAAGGATACGAATGGCCTCATACGTGATTCTCAAAAAGTCACAAGAAGTTCAGCAGGTAACAGGGAACGCAAATAGATTCAGACTTTATTTCAAAGGGAAGTGAGTATAAGAGTAGGGAGGCTTTGCTAAAACTAGACAAGGCACTAGTCAGGTCACACCTGGAATACTGTGAACAGTTTTGTCCCATTATCTAAAGCAAGATATACTGGCATTGGAGATAGTCCAGGGAAGAATCAGTAGGCTGATTCAGGGTATGGATAGTTTTTCCTATGAGGAGAGATTGAGCAGCTTGGGTCTGTACACATTGGAGTTTAGTAGAACGAGAGGAGACCTTTATGAAATAATCAAGGTAAATGCGGGCAAACGTAGAACCAGAGGACAAAATTTCAGCATAAAGGCTCACCCATGTAAGATATAGATGAGGGGGATAACAAGGTATGGAGCTGGAGGAACACAGCAGACCAGGCAGTATCAGAGGAGAAGGTCTGGACCCTTCTTCAGAAATGGGGGGGGGGGGGTGAAGGGGGCTCTGAAATAAATGCGGGGGGGGGGCGGAGATAGAAGGTGGATCGTGGAGCAAATAGGTGGGAGAGAAGACAGACAAGTCAAGGAGGAAGGGATGAAGCTAGTAAAGGTGAGTGTAGGCAAGAAGTGGGAATGGGGGTTGGTCAGTGAGGTGGGAGGAGCAGATAGGTGGGAGAGAAGATGGACTGGTGAAGGAGGCGGGGATGAGGGGGGAGGTGGTCTTGGGATGAGGTCGGATGTGGGGAGATTTTGAAGCTTGTGAAGTCCACATTGAGAACATTCAATGGGTTCAAGGTGGAATATGAGGTGTTGTTCCTCCAGTTTTCGGGTGGCATCGTTGTGACACGAGAGGCGGCCCAGGATGGACATGTCGTACAGGGAGTGGGAGGGGAGTTGAAGTGGTTTGCGACTGGGAGGTGTTGTCATTTGTCGCGAACCCAGCAGGTGCTCATCCCAAGACTAGACCCCACCCCCTTGATCTGTCCATCTTCTCTCCCACCTACCTGCTCCACTATCCATCTTCTATCACCACCCCCCGCCTCTCTATTTATTTCAGAGCCCCATTCCCCTCCCCCATTTCTGAAGAAGGGTCCAGACCTGAAACATCAGCGTTCCTGCTCCTCTGATGCTGCCTGGCCTGCTGTGTTCATCCAGCTCCACACTGTGTTATCTCAAACTCCAGCATCAGCTGTTCCTACTATCACAGATGAGGCGGAACTTTTTCTCCAGAAAGCAGTGAATCTGTGACATTCTTTATTGCAGTGGACTGTTGAGGATGGGTCGTTAAGTGTATTCATGGCAGCTATAGACATTTTAATCAGTAAAGGAATCAAGGGTTATGGTGATAAGGCAGAAAAGTGCAGTTGGGATTATTAGATCAGCTAAGATCTCATTAATGGTGTTGCAGACTCAATAGGCAGAATGCCCTAATTCCGCAGTTCTGTCTTTTGGATTCCCAAGGAATACTAAGTGTTACATTTCACAACGAATTTCTAAGATCACAGGATAAAATTACTATTTACTGGGCAGGAAATTAATATTTTTAAAAGAAAAATGAAATAATTAGCAATTTTCACTGAAACTATACACAAAAGCTTCTAGCATAGAATGAATTAATTTTCTGACTGAAGGTACTGTAAAAATGAAGCTTAGCAAAATCATTGAGTCAGGAACTTTAGCTAGAGTAAAAAGGAAGGAATAAATCAACTCTTCTGAGACTGACAGTAACATTACAGTACTTCGAAGCAGTCAAGTTTCTTTAATGCAGCAGACTGACGAGCAGCATTTTTGTGTGTCACTGAGCATCACAAGCTTTCTATTAATTAGAGGCTTAGTCAGGAGTTTTCTGCCAGACTTTGGATCAACAGTTTTCCAGCAATATCACATCCCCAAGCTAGAGGCAAATAAATAAACTGACAGGGTGAACATTACATCTTCACCACCTTCCTTGACCCCTGTTAAGTTTTTTATAGTACAAAGGGCAACTACATTTGCTGAACATGGTGGGAATTGCCTCCGTCTAGTCCCAAAAGAAACAGTTGGTTGGCAGCGTCTGAGAGGGTGAACACTGGCAGGCTACTCAACCACAGGATCTATCGCAACTCGGTTCGATCCTGATCCTGTTTTATCTATTACTGATGCACATCAGTACACCCATCAGGGATTGACAGGCTGGGGCTCCAGTTGAAAGATTTGTCAACTACATTCGCTAACATTCATACCGTACTGTCTTCCAACAGCCACGACCTTACTCCATCTACTCCTCATTTGTTGCAGCCTTGGAGTCAAGACAAAAAAAAAACAAACTTATATTTATACAGCACCTTCAACAATAACAAATTTATGAATACATGGCATCTATCAATCACGAGATGTTCCAAGGTGCTTCATTGGGCCCTTCTGGAACAAAATCCGACACCAAGCCATCTAAGACAACATTACAACAAATGCCCAAAAGTTTGATGATAAAGGTAAATTTTAAGGAGTGTCTTAAAAAAAAATATAAGGAGCCAAAGAGGTGTAGGAAGGGAATACCAGATCTTAGGTCCTTGGCAGTTGAAGGCACAGCCACCAACAGTGGAACAAGATGATTGTGACCATCTAACTCCAGTGTTTCAAAGTTAGAGCATTGCATGCTGGATGCGATTGCGGAGATGAAACGAGGGTTGAGTCCATGGTGGGACTTAAAAACAATGATGAAAATTTTAACATTTTCCAGGATCCAATCTAAGTCAATATACACTCCGCCAAATCATCAAGTCCACCTCAGTGCAAGTCCTGCAACTCATTGTAGCAATGCATACTGGCAACAATATTTAAATCCACAGTCCGGTGTAACCAATTCTCCCACCCATTTTATAATGTGATTACAATCACAAACAACGTCCAACTGACTTCCATATATTTATCTTAGGATACCGTGCAACTCATTATTAAGTTCACACAGTTTTAGATATGCGCAGCATATTTCAATTAATAACTTGAATATACATGACATGTGCAAATCTGTTTCAGCAAGCATGAGTAAAAGGGGCTTGTTGCAATCTTCTCACCAGTACTCACAGCTGTATCCTCAGCTGATAATCCTAATTTTAATACTTCCATTAATCTCCTGTCACTCAATATGAACTACCTTATTATTTCCCGTCCCGGATTTGAAAGTCCAGCAGAATTCAATGGATTCCAATGATTTCTAACAGCACAAGATAGAAAAACTTGTCATCCATGGAACAGATAACATGCTTTTTAAAAGAACCTTGAAAGATGCCATATATCCCAGAGGCAACGTTTGCATGCAAAGGGTCCATGCGTGTATGCAATGAACTGCCAGACGAAGGGGTAGTGGAGGCTGGTACAAAGGGTCTAGGCCCAAAATGTCAAGCTCTCCTGCTCCTATAATGCTGCTTGGCCTGCTGTGTTCATCCAGCTCCACACCTTGTTATCTCAGATTCTCCAGCATCTGCAGTACCTATTATCTCTGATACAAAAGGCATCTGGATGGGTATATGAATAGGAAGGATTTGGAGGGATATGGGCCAAATGCCTGCAAATGGGACTAGATCAATGTAGGATATCAGGTCAATATGGAAGAGTTCAGCCAAAGGGTCTGTTTCCATGCTTTACATCTCTACGTGTGTATAGCTAGTGCATTTCTTTCCCAACCCACAGATCAAGATGGTAAATCATGGTCACCCAGAGTTGCAGAATTAGTCTCCAAATAATTGTTTGGAACCTCTCCCCCACTTCATCCACATACCCCTCCCAGCACAGTTAGGCAGAGGAAGGGATTTGATTTTGATTCTGACCTTAACCCTGTCATTGTGAATTTCTAAAACAGTGACCATTTCACACACTTGTCACTTCACCACTGATCCCCATTATTTTGGAGAGCGTGCCAACTGCAAGAAACCATTTCAGGAAAGACCAAGCAATGGTGCTGGAACTTCTCCTTGTATGTGGTTTAGTATCACATGATGCCATATGCTTATATATTGACTAGCACTAAGATAGCAGGGGCAAACAGAAAGAAATTTGTTAATTTGTGGGTCTCCATTATTAAATATTAAGATATTTCACAGTAACTACACAGTGCCTATTTTGAACAAGCTGTTGTTGGCAAGATATCAATTATTTTAAAATAAATGCCTCATGACATATTCAAGCTCTACTGATTTTAAAAGGGTGCAAAATACATTCTGTACAAAATGCTCTTTCAACTGTATCAATATCAGTTCACTACTAAACCTCCATGGTCTGCCACCTACACTGGAAACGATAAGTTCACTACAAAGAAATGGCATTTCTCCAAATGTACTGTTTTCCTTTCTCAAGTACAAAACTTCTGCTCCTCAACCTGGAGGGATCTCTTGAAATTAAGATCCATTTATCTTTGGGATGTGACTAACCCATCCAACCGGTGAGAAACTGCTCACTTGACACCGCCTCAGAACAAAAGCTTGCTGAAAGTACATGGCAGCTTTTTCGTAAGGACACCCATGATAACAGAATAAACTTGACTGTACAATAAGCCTTGAGATTCTGTGGAAATTTTAGGTTTTTTTTAAAGAAATCTGCGGTTTAGTGGATTTTCCCCCTCAACTTGCATTCAGAAAAATAAGGGTGGGGGGAGAACATAAGAATTAAAACAAATCTGACCTTCAGAAAAGAGAAATGCCTACGGGGGAAGAGAAAGACGATTTTTTAAAAAAAGTTTGAAGGTCGGGAGTGAAAGAATTGTCATTAAATCAGGGTGGACGCCGCATCTGGAGGCTGCCTGGAAAGGAGTGGGGGCTGGGGGCTAGGGGCGAGGGGCGAGGAGGAATCTCCCCTTCGCCTTAGTCTCGGTACCCGAGCCCGGTGCCCCGATAGGCCGCGGCTACCGTGGCAACGGTGGCCTACCCTGGGAAAAGGTGGGGGTGGGGAAACAGCCGCCCGATTCACCACCGACACAGATATTGGGGGGTGGGGGGGTGGAATCAGTATCGTCTCCCCCCGGTTCCCCACCTTAAAAACAAAGCGCATTATATTATCCGGTCTAAGTTGTTTCCTGACCTGCTCCTCCTCGGCCGTCAGCTCCGCCGCCATCCTCACTCCCTTGCCCGGCTGCGCTCCGCTCACTGCAACCGCCTGCAGCTGCTATCCCCGGCTTCTCGACGAACTCTCCTCCCCCATCCTTCCTTCCTTCCTTCCTTCCCTCAGCCAAACAATGACTGAGCTCTACTCACAGGTTCATCCTCCGTAGCCCCGCCCTGTCCACTAACTGTGGCACTGCGGTCATGTCACTGGCCTGGTGACAGAGCGACCCGGGTTCAAATCCCACACCTTCCTTCTCCCGCTGTAATTCTATTCTGTTTCAATATCTTCAATCTATGATAGATTTGGATCCATATGGTGCCCAAATCTCCCTGGTATCCATTGCCTTCAAACAAAACCCGTCTGATTTATGCTGCCCTAACCAAGGGCAGTAGGCTGTTCATTGAGGAAAAAAATCATACAAGATGCTGTTTCAGAGATAGTAGGAACTGCAGATGCTGGAGAATCTGCTGGAACAAGGTGTAGAGCTGGATGAACACAGCAGGCCAAGCAGCATTGGATGAGCAGAAAGGCTAAGCCTCCTCCGACGCTGCTTTGGCCTGCTGTGTTCATCCAGCTCTACACCTTGTTATCTCATACAGGATGCTGATGTGCCCTTAAATCCACCTCTTGCTTTGTTCTGTCCATCAAAGATCTTGAAGAAATTCAGTGACCCAGTTCTCTCTGCTATCTGGGGAAAGGGAGCCATACCAACGATGTGCAAAGTCACCTAATTGTGCTCTGGGAAAAGTTCAAACGAGATGTGAGGGGCAAGTTTTGTCTTCACACAGAGAGTGGAAGGAGTCTGGAGCACCCTGCCGGGGGTGATGGTGGAGGCAGATACAATAGGGGCATTTAAGGGACTTTTAGGTAAGCACATAAATATGCAAGGAATGGAGGGATATGAACCAAGGACAGCTGGAAGGTATTAGTTTAGTTTGGCATCATGTTTGGCACAAAATCCTGTGCAGTACTGTTCCATGTTCCTGTCCATAAAAGCCAGGGTGAGTCCAATCTGGTCACTTATTATCCCATTTTCACCATGAGTTAAGCAAAAGAATGAGTTGTCAAGCTCCTCTGATTCTGCCTGGCCTGCTGTGTTCCTCCAGCTGTACACTGTGTTATCTCTGAGTTGTCAAGTAGTGCTTGTTTCAACAATAAGCTACTCGCTGATGTTCAGTTTGATTTCCACCAAGACAACTTGGCTCCTGAACACTTGACAACCTTGGTCCATAAGTGGACAAAAGAGCTCAACTCACTGGGCGCGAGGACAGGATCCCTAGATAGACTGAAGTCAATGGGAAGCGAGGAGAAAAAGTTCCATGGTTAAGTTTACACCCAGCACAAAGGAATCATGAATTGTAGTGGATAACTAAAGAACCCAATATAGGAAATGCTCCACAATATCTACCTTCAACAATGGGGGCAGCCCACAGTATCAATGCAAAAGGTAAGGCCAAAACATTCACAACTATCTTTAGCCAGAAGTGTTGAATGGATGATCCATCTCAGCCTCTTGCAGAGATCTATAGCATCGCAGATGCCACTATTTAGCCAATTCAAGTCACTTCATGAGATGTCAAGAAATGGCTGAAGGCACTGAATACTGTAAAGGGCCTGACAACAGTAACTTGTGCTGCAGAACTTACTGCATGTCCTAGCCATGCTGTCCCAGTATAGCTACAACACTGACATCTACCTGACAATGTGCAAAATTGCCAGGTATGTCCTATACACAAAACAGGTCAAATCCAACCTGGTAAATTACTGCCCCATCAGTTTTTCCGAGTGGAAGACCGTGACCAGCGGTGTTCCACAGGGATTGGTACTGGGTTCATTTTTGTTTGTTATTTATATAAATGGTTTGGATGAGAATATAGGAGGCATGAGTAGTAAGTTTGCAGATTACACCAAAATTGGTGGCATAGCACATAGGGAAGAAGATTATCTAAGATTACAAATAGATCTTGATCAATTGGGCTGAGGAGTGGCAGATACAGTTTAATTTGAATAAATGATAGGTATTGTATTTTGATGTATAAACAAGGACATGACTTATACAATTAATGATAGAGCTCTGGGCAGTGTTGTAGGACAGAGAGACCTAGGGGTTCTGGTACATAATTCTTTGAAATTTATGTCACAAGTAGATAGGGTGGTTTAGAAGTCATTTAGCACACTTGCCTTAATTGCTCAGACCTTTGAGCTTAGGAGTTGTGCGTCATGTTGAGATTGTACAGGATGTTGGTGAGACCTCTTCTGAAGTACTGTGTGCAATTCTGTTTGCCCTGTTATAGGAAGGATATTAGTAAACTGGAGAGGATTCAGAAATGATTTACCAGGATGTTGCTGCGAATGGAGGATTTGCAATATAAGAATAGACTGGGACATTTTTCACTGGAGTACGGGAGGTTGAGGGGTTACCTTATTGAGGTTTGTAAAATTGTGAGGGATATAGTAAAGTGAATGACAAAGGCCTTTTCCCTAGGGTGGGGACTTCAAAACTAGGGGGCATATTTTTAAAGGGAGAGGAGAAAGGTTGTAAAAAGACATGAGGAGCAACCTTTTTATACAGTGATTCGTGCATGGAATGAACTTCCAGAGTAAGTGGTTGATGCAGGTACAGTTATAACATTTTTAAAAAATTGGATAAATTCCTGAATATGAAAGGTTTGGAGGGCTGTGGGCCAAGTCCAAGTAGGTAAAGCACACCATTCGGCCCATTGAGACAACACCAATCCTCTGAAGAGCATCCTAAGTAGACCTACTCTATCCCTATAATCCCATATTTCACATGGCTAACCCACCTACCCTGCACATCCCTGGATAGTATGGGCAACTTAGCATGGCCAATCCACCTATCTTGCATATCTTTGGACTCTGGGAGAAAATTGGAGCACTAAGGTGTGTAAAGACAATAACAGTGTAATTATATTTGGGGGGTTTCAATTACTCCAATATTAATAAGGCTAGTCATAGTAAAAAGGGTTTAGATTTCTTGAAATGTACACAGGACAGCTTTTTACGTTAACATGTAGATGGTCCTATAAGGGACGGTGCATGGTTGGAACTAATTCTGCAGAATGAAACCAGACAGGTTTCTGAGGTATCAGTGGGGGAGCATTTTAGTGATAGGGACACTGTACATTTTAAGTTTGCTTTGGAAAAGGAGAAGGATGGTCTGTAAGAAAGGATTTTTGATTGGGACAAAGCATATTTTATGTAAAGTAAAGCAGGATCTGGCCAAAATAAACTGGGAATAGTTTAAGGATAAATCTATACCAGAATAGTGGGAGGTATTCAAAAGATACCAGGGAAAGTATGGGCCCAAAATATTCCCTTTAGAGTGAAATGTAGAAGCAAGAAGCTCAGAGGCTTGGATGTCTAGGAACATTCAGAACTGGACAGAAAAGATTGTTGGGAAAAACCCATCTGGTTCACTAATGTTCTTTAGGGAAGGAAACTGCCATCCTTACCTGGTCTGGCCTACATGTGACTCCGGACCCACAGCAATGTGGTTGACTCTTAACTGGCCTATGGACAATCAGGAATGGTTAATAAATGTTGTCTGGCCAGCAACGCCCTCAACCCATGAATGAATAAGGAAAAAAAAATGGATAACTAGTACAAAGAGAGCAAAACAACAGAGGCCCTAGAGGAGTATAGAAAGTGCAGGGGGAAGCTCAAGAAAACAGTTAGGAAAGCAAGGAGGGGACGTGAATAAACATTTGTAGGTGAGACTGGGGAGAATCCCAAGACACCCTACAAGTATATTCAGTGGAAGAGAATAACCAGAGAAAGAGTAAGGCCTATTAGGGACCAAGGGGACATTCTGTTTGTCAAGCTGGAGGACAATGGTAGAATGTCAAATGTGTATTTCGGGAAAAGGATGCAAGAACAGGATTTGAGAAGATGGACAGTGAGGCTCTTAAGCAGATTGATACAGAAAATGAGACTTTGGCAAATTTAAAAGTGGACAAATACCCAGGTCTGGATGAGTTGTTTTCCAGGATGCTTTTGGAGATGAGGAAGGAAATTACAGGGGCTGAGATCCAAATATTTAAATTGTCTTTGGCCACAGGACAGGTGCCAGAGGGCGGGAGGGCAACTAATTTGGTTCCATTTTACAAGAAGGGTGGTAGAGATAAACCAGGGAACTATTGACCAGTAAATCTAGCATCTATTGCGGGGAAACTATTGGAGAAAATTCATTTCCATTTCGAGAGGCAAAGTTTGATCAGAGATCGTCAGCATGGCTTTGGCATGCTAACAAATCTGGTTAAATTTTTAAGGAATTGACCCAATTTAGATGAGGGTAGGTTAGTTGATGTAAACAATATGGATTTCAGCAAAGCTTTTGACAAGGTCCTACATGGGAAACTGACAAAGACAACTAAAAACTCATTGGATCCTGGGTAACCTGGCAAGATAGATCCAAAATTGGCTTTGTGACTGGAGCCAGAGGGTGGTGGTAGAAGGTGTTTGTGTGATTGAAGACAGTGTGCAGTGGTGCAGCACAGGGATCAGCACTGGGTCCCTTATTGTTTGTGATATTCATAAATAATGTAGTTGAGCATGTGAGAGGGATGATAAGTAAATTTTTGGAAGCCATAAAGATTGACCAGGTGGTTAACAGTGAGGAGGAAGGTGTTAGGCCACAGGAGGATATAAACAGATTGGTCAGATGGGCAGATCAGTGGCAGATAGAATTTAACCCTAATAAAAGTGATGTGATGCGCTTTGGAAGGATCAGAACGAGCGAGTATTCAATGAATGACAAGACACTAAGAAGCTCAGAGGAACAGTGGGATCTTGAGGTGCTTGTCCACAGATCCCTGAGGGTGGCAAGACAGGTTAATAGGGCAGTTATGAAGGCGTAAGGGATGCTTGCCTTGATCAGTTGTGACATAGATTATAAAAGCAGGGAGGTCATGTTGGAGCTGTAAAGACTTTGGTTAGGCCACACCTGAAGAACCATGTACAGTTCTGGTCACCTTACAAGAGTAAGAATATGATTGCATGGAGCAGGTGCAGAGGAGATTCACCAGGCTGTTGCCTGGGATGGACCATTTCAATGAAGAGTGGTTAGATGAGATTGGGTTGTTTTCTTTGGAGGAGTGAAGGTTGAGAGGAGACCTGAAAGCAATGTATAAGATTGAGGGGCATGGACAGCATCGATAAAAGGCAGCTATTCCCCTTAGTTAAAAAGTCAAGAATCAGGGGAAAATTAAACCATAATTTTAAAAGTGAAAGACAGGATGTTTAAGAAAGGATTTGAGGAAAATACTTTTCACCCAAAGTGTGGAGAAGGTCTGCAATGCACTGCCGGGGAGGAGTTAAGGCAGGAAATATCATTCACTTAAAAAGTACTTGGATCAGCAAACATTCCAGGCTATGACCCACCTGTGGGGAAGTGGGACTAATATGTTTAGTATATATAGTAGTAGCATATTTTTGGTAGTACAGAACTGATAGGCCAAAGAGCCTCTTCTGTACTGTCTAATTCTGATTCTATAATGAATCCTGGTAAAGCTGGAGTAAATGGGAACTGGGGTAAAACTCTCCACTAATTGGACTCAGAATCAAACATAAAGGAAGATGCTTGTAGTTGTTGGAGGTCAGGGATATCAACTCCAGGACATCAGTTCAGGAGTTCCTCAGGGTAGTTTCCTCTGCCCAACCATCTTCAGCTGTTTCATCAATGACTTCCCCTTCATTTTCTAACATCAAAAGTGTATATGTTCACTAATGATGACATAAATTTCAATATCATTCAGGACTCCAGATATTGAAGCAGTCCACATCCAAATTTGACAAGATCTGGACAATATCTGGTTTTGGACTGATAAGTGGCAAGTAACATTTGCGCCACATAGGTGCAAGATAATGATCATCTTCAACAAGATTGAATCTAACTAACACCGCTTGACTTTCAGTGGTATTACAGTAGTGAATCCCCCACTATCACAATTCTCCTGGTTAACATTGACAGGTTGACACCACATCCACTTCCTCCACCTCTGATGCAGTGTCAGGAGTGTGTGCTTCTATTCAAAATGCATTACAGCAACACAACAAGGCTCCTTCAGCAGCACCTTCCAAATCCACAACCTATACTACCCAGAAGGACAAAGGCAACTGAAACATGGAACATCACTGAAATAACTCCACAGAGCCAAGTCACCCTTTATTTACTCATGAAGAGTCCTTGACTGTAATACAACATCCTCAAAGTCAGCTCCCAGAGTGGCAGTATCTCTGACATTCATCTTTTTATCTGTCAGTCAGGGGTCCCTGATTGGGGCTGTTAATCTGGTCCAATCAGGGAGCCCATATTCTATGAGGTCTAGCTGACTGACCTCGTTACAATCACTGCATCCCTCCCTCTCTGAGCCTGAGGATATAGGCCAGTCATTTTTTTTTGGAGAGACTTCTGGGGTGTTTTAGCACCGGGTCAGGTTCCTCCAACTCTGCATTGGATACGGTGGTGTGTAATGCATGGGAGCTCACCTCTTTCCCCAGCAAGCAGTGCTTCAGTAGAATTTCACTCTCTTCTTCTGGCAGCATAGACGTCGTGGCAGCTATATCCATCATGTCTATCTCTGATTCAGAGCTCTTGTCAACGCTTGATGGAAAAGGTGAACCCACAGGTTCCGATAGCCTTACCAACTGTTCCAAGGGGCTGGGCATGTTTTGCTTCCACACCGTTTGCGCATTTGCGGCCTTCATTTGGTCCATATGCTTGCTCAGGACCGTCACACCAACCTGAACTTTATACACCACTGGTCCTGATCTTGTGTTGACCATGCCTCTTACCCATGAAGGGCCATTTTCTGTGACACTTACACCAGGCTTTGTCCCCTATATCAAACTGTCTCTCTCGCTTGGCAGAGTCTCAAGTCTGGCATTGGCGTTCCTGATGCTGTTTTACCCTCCCCAGGTCCAGGAAGATCAGACTTAACCTGGTGTGGAGTTTTCTCCCCATTAGAAACTATGCTGCAGCAATTCTTGTAGTTTCAAGTAGAACAGTCCTATAATCAAATAAGAACTGGGACAGTGTTGTCTCTAGACGAGGTTGTAGGCTGTTTCTTCAAGCCAGCCTTCAAAGTTTGCATTGCTCTTTCTACTAGGCCATTGGATGATGGGCAATATGGAGTTGTCCTTATATGTCCAATCCCATTCGACTTTAGGAAATACCCAAATTCTCTGCTGGCAAATGTAATCTGTGACCTACACTTTCAGGACTCTGTGTATTGAAAAAGATACGCACAGTTTTTCTATTGTCATCCCCATGTTTGACAAATGTACTCTATGCATGTCCAACCATGAAATGATCTGCGCAGTAGATGTCCAAAGTTTACCCAGCCGCCCCCACTAATATGGCAGAACTCCTGGTGGTAATTCTTGTCCTTGTTGGCACTCTGAGTACTGCCCCACCAACACGGCTATGTCTGCACCTAGGCCTGGCCATCAGCATAACTTCTTGCCAGCATCTTCATTTTGGCAACCCCTGGATGACCCTGGTGGAGGTCAGCCAGTATCAGGCAGTGACATTTTCTTGGAACAATCCTTCTTGCTCCCCATAATAATATGCCATCCTCCACAGTGATCTCATCTCTCCAGGTCCAAAAAGGTTTCAGTTCTAGTTGTGATGATCCTTTTAGTTTCCCCCATCACCACCAGTTGTTACGGTTTTGGCAGGGCCGGATCTTTCAGCTGTGACTGGGAGTGTATGCATAAAATTTATCTGCCAGCAGGAGGCAGCTCAATACATCAGCATTTGCTACTTGGTCTCCCAGACGGTGTTCCAACATGTAATTATACACATTTAATATTAGAGCCCACCGCTGGATTTGGCCTGAAGCTATGGGTTGCACTGCCTTGTTCTCTTTAGGCAGATCAACTAGGGGTTTGTAGTCCATTATTATCACAAATTTTCATCCATAAAGATATTGGTGGAACTTCCTGACTCCAAATATGACCGCCATCCTTCCTTCTCTCTCTGGGTATATTTACGCTCTGCATTAGCCAGAGTCCTGGATGCATGCGCTGGGTGCTCCCCTCCATTGGGCCACCTCTGAGCTAATACCACCCCGATGCCATATGGGGAGGCATTGCATGTCAATCTTTGTTTTGGGATCATGGTATGCCAACATCTTACAGGATGACAGCTGTTTCTTTACTTCCCTGAAAACTAGGGCTTCACTATACAACCATTTCCAAGGCTGACCCTTTTTTAGGAGTTGATGCAAAAGTGCCAGCATGGAGGCCAGACTATGTCTGAACTTTCCATAACAATTTACCAGCCCAAGAAATGCCCTAAGCTCCTGGACAGACATGGGAGCCAGAGCACCTTTGATTGCCTTCACTTTATCTTCCAATGGTGTAACCCGGTCTTGTCAAAACTGTATCCCAAGTAGGTCACTTGACAGGGCTGGAACACACGTTTCCCCCCTCTTAGGCATAAACCCACCTGGTGGAAATGTCTAAGGACTGTGTCCAAGTTCTCTAAGTGCTCCTTATTGGCCTTCCCTGTTATTAGAACATCACCTAGGTAAATGGCGACCAGAGGTAGGCCTTACAAAATATTTTCCATTGTCTGCTGAAAAATTGCACACACAGGTGATACCCCAAATGGCAATCCTGTATATTGGTACAAGCCCTTATGGGCATTAATTTTAATATACTTCTGGAAAGCCTTGTCTAAACACAATTGCAAGTCAGTGTGGCTTATGTACAACTTTGTGAAGGACAGCGCCCCCTGCCAGCTTTGCATGTAAATCCTCTATCTGAGAGATTGGGTATTTATCCAGATGCAGAAAGTGGTTTATCATTTGTTTAAAATCCCCACAAAGGCAAATTGGCCCGTCAGACTTCAAAATTGGTGCAATTGCTGCTGCCCATTTTGCAAACTGGAATGCCTTCATGATTCCTTCACTTTCCAGACATCTGATTCCTGACTTTACTTTTACCCACAAGGCAAATGGCACTGGGAGGGCCTTGCAGAATCATGGGATTGCTTCCTGGTCAACACACAAGACGGCCTTGTCTCCTTTGAAAGTCCCTAGACCTTCCTGGAAGACTTCTGGGTATTTAATTTGGACTTCACTCAGGAAGCCATTTTCTCATTGGAAAATGTTGAGCCAATTGAAGTGAATCTCTCTCAAACAATTTTGTTCCCTCAAGCTTGGGCCCAAGCCTTTTATTACAGTTAGTGGTAACTGAACCAGTTGCTTCTCATAAGAGACTGGAGCCAAAGTTGTACTTTTAATCTGCAAAGATTCCCTGGTATAGGGTTTCAGTCTAAGCCAAAGCCTTGCACAAAATTAAGGGCTGGAGTCCAGAGTGAATCTTGTTAAAAAGTGGTTCTGCAATTGCTGATACGGCCACATCGGTATCAACCTCTATTAGAATGGATTCGGATGTGGCTAAGCAATTTAACTGTTCCCAACCAGGCGTAGGTGGATTTTCCAGGGTATGAGCTCTCCTGGATACCAGCCTATGAGTTACCTTGGTTTGACTCAGTTAAGGTCTAGTCGGTCTCTTTTTAGCTGCCTGAAGTCTGCATACCAGCAGCAACTACAATGGAGTTTGCCAGCCTGGATCCTGAAGAAAGTTTTAACAGTTTAGCCGAGGCTTTGTTTTGGGTTTTTGCTGTGAGCTGACTTAGAGTCCCTCTGATCAGGATATGTCCCTATGCAATTGCTTGTATTCAAGTGGTGTTCATTAAGCTCAGTCAGACTGGTGAGGATATGCACTTCCATTATAATACCCTGCAACTCACATGCTCCACTTGCTGCACATTCCAATGATAAAGCCAGTTGAAGTCCAGTTGGGCTTCAGCTGGTAGGCACTTTTGCATGGTTACATCATTGATTCCACATACCAAACGGTTTCTCAGCATCTCATTAAGGTTTAAACCACAGTCACATGCTTCTGTCAGTTATCTTAGCCTAGTCAAAAATCCTGATATGGATTCCCCTGGTTCTCAAACTATTGAGTAAAAAATAATAGCATCTCAGAATTAGGAGGGGCTTGGGTTTGTAATATTACTTAAACATGTCCAACAATTCTTGAAAGGTTTTCATATCTGGTGCCCCCCCACCCAAACCGGGAAAATTAGGCTCCTAATTACAGAAAAAACTGCAGCTCTACAGGCTATCAGGAGAATTATTCATTTTTTTATCCGTCACAATGTCATATACCTGGAAAAAGTGATGCATTCTTTCCACATACTGGGCCCAATCCTCAACAGCAGGGTCGAACAAGTTAAACTTTCAAGTCAAACAATGGCTTGATGTAAGAAATGTTTACCCCAATTCAAAGACAACTGTTGCAAGTGAGTTTCTTCAGGAATAAGCTTTGCTCCTGTCCCCACTGAAATAACTCCAGAGCCTGGTATTCTGTCACCAAGTCACCCTTTATTTACACACAGAGTCCTTCACTCCAATGCTGCCAGAATCTCTGACACTCTTCTTTTTATCTGTTAGCCAGGGCTCCCTAATTAACCAGATTAACAGCTCCAATCAGGGAACTCATATTCTATGAGGTCCAGCTGCCTGACCTTGTTACAATGACCACACCCACCACCTTCAAGTTTCCCTTCAATTCAAACACATAGAAACATAGAACATAGTGGTAGGAGGAGTTCACTCAGCCCTTTGAGCCTCCTCCACCATTCAATATTGTGGATGATCATCCAACTCAATCCCCTGATCCCACTTTCTTTCCACACCCAGTGATTTCCCCCTTTGATCCCTTTAAATCTATGAACTATATCTAACATTCTGACTTGGAAATATATCACCATCACACCACTGGCACTGGATCAAAATCCTAAACCTCACCCTCCCACCATCATGACCTATCCCTGCATATATATGTCTGGAAATATGGGTATTTTTTTTATGTCAACAAATTAATTTGTCATTTTTTTAATTCTTTCATGAAATATGAATGTTCATGCTTATGCCAACATTTACTGCTCATTCCTAATTGAGGAGGCGGTGTTCGTCAACCACTGTAGTACATGTCGTGTTGATATTCTAAGTTATAGACGTTGCAGGTTTAGAAGGAGGAACATGCTGTTTTTGAGACTTCTGGACGGCAGGAAAAGGACAGTGAACACCAGATTTCTATATCCAGGGCAGCATGGTGGTTGAGTGGTTAGCACTGCTGCCTCACAGTGCCAGGGACCCGGGTTCGATTGTGTCCTTGGGCAACTGTCTGCGTGGGGTTTTCACATTCTCCCCGTGTCTGTGTGAGTTTCCTCCAGGTGCTCCAGTTTCCTCCCACCGGCCAAAGATGTGCGAGTTAGGTGGATTGGCCATGCTAAAATGCCCATAGTGCCCAGTGATGGGCAGGCTAACTGGGTTAGCCATGGGAAATGTATGGTTACAAGGGTGATATGTGGGACTAGATGGGGTGCCCTTCAGAGTGTTGGTGTGGACTTGATGGGCTGTATGGCCTGCATCCACCCTTTAGGGATTCTATGTAGTGATCGTGAGTCCTCTAGTGAGGAACTGCAAAGAAACAAGAACAGTGATTCTGAATTACTCTGTTCACTTGTACTTAAAGTGGCTAGCCTACAGCAGAAATGGAGAAAGATTCACATCTGACTGCACTGTTAACATGCAGTCTTATTTTTTAATAAGGGAGAAATGATTCATATAAACCCAATTGCTGAATTCACTTACAACTGCTGCAAATAACTTCTTTTAATTATAACCACGAAGATATTTTTCATGTATCTTTAAAAAGGTTTTGAAGGTAGGTGTTCCTTTTTAAGAAGGCTAACATTTAAGTAATTAATCGAGTATTAGCTAGCCATATTGAAAGTGCTTCAATAATTTGAAAAAAAATGATGACAAATGTAAACATTTTTCTTGGAATACATCGCCAGAGGTCGGTTCCAGATCTCCGGAGGCTCACAACAATTTCCTAGAATTTATTATATAATATGCCAGTGATAGCAAGCTATATGGTCAAGGGACTGACATGAGGAGAAACTTCAAAGCATAAGAATCAATTAAACAAATGGGCTAAAGAACAACAGAATTTCAATGTAAAATACTGTTTGTTAATATTTATTGCAATAGGAACCAACAATCAATTGGCATTGCACAATTTATTTCTTGCTGTTTATGTTGGCTGAATATCTCAATGGCTACCAGGATGTTGCCTGGTCTGGAGCGAAGGTCTTATGAGGAAAGGCTGAGGGACTTGGGTCTGTTCTCATTGGAGAGAAGAAGGCTAACAGGGGATTTAATAGAGACATACAAGATGATCAGAGGATTAGATAGGGTGGACAGTGAGAGTCTTTTTCCTAGGATGATGACATTGGCTAGTATGAGGGGGCATAGCTGCAAATTGAGGGGTGATAGATTTAAGACAGATGTCAGAGGCAGGTTCTTTACTCAGAGAGTGGTAAGGGCGTGGAATGCCCTGCCTGCCAATGTAGTTAACTCAGCCACATTAGGGGCATTTAAACAGTCCTTGGATAAGCATATGGATGATGATGGGATAGTGTAGGAGGTGGGCTTAGATTAGTTCACAGGGCGGCGCAACATCGAGGGCCGAAGGGCCTGTTCTGCGCTGTACTGTTCTATGTTCTATGTTCTAGAAGATTATTAAACAATCTGTCAATTTGACTGTCTGCAGTGAGTAGCATGTTAACCATGCTGAATCAAACCATGCTTGCAAAACCCAAAACATAATGCCCAACATTTGATGTGATACTGCTATTGGACAGCACTTACTAAGTAATCCTGATTGGGCTAAGAATTGCATTGGAAACAAATTTAAGATTATCAGTCTGACTCATTGTGTGATTAGTTTACAACATTTTCTAGAATCTACTATTATTCATACACTGTTCTTTGCAGGCAAATGAATATGTCCACAAATGCACTTTGTTTTTACCGTGGAAAGGGCTTTGGTGACAGCCAATCTCCATGTCACTTCCATGGTATTGCTTTGACAAATCAAAATGGACCTGCCTAGTTTGAATTTAATCAGTTATGTAAGATGGTTAACAATCCTGACAGTTCCTGCTGCATCTCCATGCCAACCAAAGTGCAACCCCATCACCCTCTTCCTCTGCTGTATAAATTGTTACTTTCTTTCTAAAGTTGCTTAGCTTGTGTGCATCACTCAGCCCCTTTTGCCTGCTACACCATTCAAAATTTTCATGGCTGGGCTTCCATTTCAGCTGCACCTCCAGCATTCCCCAACATCTTTTAATTGCCTTAATTATTTTTAAAAATGAATCTCTGACTTGAATACACTCAACAATCAAGCATTCACAGCTGTCCACAGTCTAAAGGTTCAGAAGCTTTTGAGTGAAGAAATTTCACCTCATTTCTGGTCTTTAGAGACCTGATCTTATTCTGAGACTGATGCCAAATTCTTGAGTTCCCAGTCAGAGGAAAGATCGTTTCAGGCAACTCCATCTGAGAACCAACATTTCTGAGGATTTACCTTGAAAACCCCTTCGGAATTTTCTATGTTTTAATTCGATCATATCTCATTCCTCTAATCTTTAGGGAATATAGTCCATTCAATCTCTTAGGAGCACAGGAAATTGGCACAGGAGTGGCCATTTGGCCAACCTCTGAGTAAAGAAATTAATTCTCAGCACAGTCCTAAATGACCTATGTCTTATTTGCTTTCTTCTTATAGGCCAGTCACGGACTGGAGAAGAACCTTGAAGAGGGAAGGGAAGGATCCTGTAGTCATTGTCTATGTTGATACCAACTGCAGTGATTGTAACAAGGTCAATCAGGTGAACCTCATACATTATGAATTCCCTGATTGAGGCTGTTAATCTGGTCCAATCAGGGAGCCCCTGGCAGACAGATTAAAAGAGAAATGTCAGGCATCCTACCACTCTGACAGCTGCTTCTGAGGTATCAGTAATCAGTGTAAATAAAGGGTGTGATGGTGATGGATACTGGACTCTGTGAAATTTTTTCAGTGGCGATGAGAGTAAAGCACGCTCCTGAAGAAATTCAAATAAAACAGTCATCTTTTGAGTTGAGGTAATCATTTCTTAATCATGCTGTTATTTGGGAAACCTGACTAATTCTATATGCCATCAAAGACTAGGCCCAGGATGTGGAAAGAATGTTTTTTTTTCCAAGCAAATTACATTGGAGCAGATGAAAAGAAATGAGTAATGCTCCTGACAGCTTGTGGACAACTTTTCCAGTTATTAGGAGCCTGATTTTCCCTGAGGCACAAGATACTAAAACAGTGCAAGAGTTAATGGATTTAGTTAAGGAACATTACAAACCTGAGCCTCGTCTAATTCTGAGACACTATCAGTTTACGTGGCAATTTGAGAAGCGGGGAATCCATATCAGGATTTTTGACTAGATTAAGACAACTGGCAGAAGCATGTGACTTTGGTTAACCCTTAATGAGATACTGAGAGACCGTTTAGTTTGTGGGATTAATGATGTAACCATTCAAAAGCACCAGCCAGCTGAAGCCCAACTGGCTTTACCAATATAAAATGCAGCAAGGAGTATATATGATTTACAGGGTATGCCTGATGGAAGTGGACACTCTCACCAGTCTGACTGAGCTTGGGAAATACCATTTGACTGAAGGCAATTACATAACCTCACTCAGGATGTATCCTGATCGGAGGGGCTCGAGATCAGGCCACAGAAAAACCCCAAAACAAATTCAAGCCTCAGCCAAATAGCAAAAATTTTCTTCAGGATCCTGACCAGCAAGCCATTGTAGTTGCTGTCAATATGCACACTCAAGACAGCTAAAGAGTCCTATTAGTAACAGTAAGAGAACTCATAGGCCGGTATCCAGGAGATTTCACACCCTGGAAAGCCCATCCATAACTGGTTTGGAACAGTTAAATTGCTTAGCAACATCCAAATCAGAACCAATTAAAATAAACACCTGGTTAAATGGTCATGGAGGTCGATAGCAGGGCAGCTGTTTCAGTAATCGCAGAACCAGTTTTTAACAAAGTTTGCTCTGACTCTAACCCTTACACTTGCACAAGACCTCGTCTAGGCCAAGAACCTATACCAGGGAACATTTAAAGATTAAGGATACAACTTTGGTTCCTGTCTCTTATGAGAAGCAGCTGGTTCAGTTACCACTGGATGTAGAAAAAGGCTTGAACCCAAGCTTGATTGGGTGAAATTGGTTGAGAAAGTTCACCTAGATTGGCTCAACATTTCTCAATTGTAAAATGGCTACCTGAGTGAAGTTCTAGTTAAACACCCAGAGGTTTTTCAGGAAGGTCTAGGGTCAAAGGATCAAGGCCATCTGGCATGTTGACCAAGGAGTAATTCCATGATTCTGTAAGACCCACCCCAGGGCCATTTGCCTTACAGGCAAAAGAAAAGGCAGAACTCAGGAGGCTGGAGAGTGAAGGAATCATCAAACCAGTCTAGTTTGCGAAATGGCCAGCACTGGTCATACTGATTGTGAAGCACAACAGGTCGGTTCACCTTTGTAGGCATTTTAAACAAATGGTAGACAGTTATTCACAGCTGGATGAATACCCAATCCTTTGCACAGAGGATTTATACACAAAGGATGTGGGGGGTAGGGGGTAGCTGTCCTTCACAGAACTGGGCATAAGCCACACTTATTTGCAATTGCAGACTCCCAGAAGTATGCTACAATTAATACACACAAGGGTTTGCACCAAGATAAAGACTGCCATCGTCGACCTTTTTTCAGCGAACAATGGAGAAGAGCTTGCAAGGTCTACCTCTGGTCATTATTTACCTAGATGATGTTCTAATAACAGGGAAAACTAACAAGGAACATTTAGACAACTTGGATATAGTCATAAAGTGTTTTTTCAAGGGGGGCATACACCTAAAAAGGGAAATATGTGAGTTTCAGACCCCCCCAAATGACCTATTTGGGCTACAAGGTTGACAAGACTGGGTTACGCATGTTGGAAGATAAAGTGAGGGTGAACAAATGTGCCCTGCTCCCACGTCTATCCAGGAGCCTAGGCTCATTTTTGGGCTGGTAAATTATTACAGAAAGTTCATACATAACGGGGTCTCCAGCCTGGCACCTTTGCAATAACTCCTTAAAAAAAAGGGTTGGCCTTGGAAATGGTAGCATAGACAAGCCATAGCTTACAGGTTAGTAAAGAAACAGGATTTATACACAAAGCAGGCTGGGGAGGTCGGAGGGGGGGAGGGTAAGAACAGTACTTCACGAAGCTAAACATGAGTCATGCATACTTACAATTGTGGTTAGATGAGGATTCCAAGAAGTATGCTACAATTAACATCCATAATGGTTTGTACCAATATACAAGACTGCCTTCTGGGGTATTGTTAGCCTGTGCAATTTTTCAGCTGATGATGGAGAACATTTTACAGGGTCTACCTGAGGTCACCATTTATCTAAGTGACGTGCTAATAACAGGGAAGACCAATAAGGAGCCCTCAGAGAACTTGGACATAGTTCATCGGGTGCCTGTTCTGCACATCCCTAAAATGACTGCAGAGACGTTTTGATGAGTAACCAAGATCCAAAAAAAGGAAGAACTTTTTTTCATTCTTTTCCCAACTCCCAGGCGCATGTTCACCTTAGGAAGGAAAAATGTGTATTCCAGGTATCCCAAGTTACCTACTTGGGCTACAAGAGTTGCCAAGACCCATTTTTGATTCTGTTCTCAAAACCTCAACTATTTACAGTGTATATAAATGATCTGCGAGCAGGGATAAATGTAACATAGCAAAATTCACAGATGATACTAAAATAAGTGGGAAAGCAGGCTGTGATGAGGAGATAAAGAGTTTACAACTGGATGTTGATGGACTGAGAGAATAGGCCTGAATCTGGCAGATGGAGTTTAATGTGGATAAGTGTGATGTTGTTCATTTTGGTCAGAAAAATATAGAGGAAAATTAATTCTTAACTGGAAAGCAGATTCTGCACCAACACGGAAAGATCTGTGTATCATTGTGCATGAATCACAGAGAGTGGGTATGCAGGTGCAGCGTATAGTAAGAAAAGCAAATGGTGGAATTTGAATCCAATAAGTGTCCGGAATTAAGAGTCTAACGATGACTGTGAATCCATTGTTGATTGTTGGAAAAACTCATCTGGTTCACTAATGTCCTTTAGGGAAGGAAACTGCCATCCTTACCTGGTCTGGCCTACATGTGACACCAGACCCACAGCAATGTGGCTGACTCTCAATCACCCCGTGGGCAATTAGGGATGGGCAACAAATGCAGCCTAGCCAGTGACATCACTCATCCCGTGAATGAATTTTAAAAAAAGCAAATGGAATCCTGACATTTATTGCAAGAGGACTGCATTGTAGAAGAAGTGTTGTTACAATCATAAGGAGTTGGTGAGACCACACCTGGAATATTGTGTTCAATTTAGGTTTCCTTATTTGAGGAAGGATGTGGTGGCATTGGAGGAAGTTAACAGGAAGTTCACCAGGTTGATTTTGATTTGATTTTGATTTTATTGTCACGTGTACAAAAATACAGTGAAAGGCTTTGTTTACGAGCGGTACAGGCAGATCACAGCAAGCAAAGGATGTACAGATCAAAAACACTTACAAGCCCACAGGTTACTTTGCAAATTACATTATTGAGGTTAGAGAGTCCTTTCAACAGTCTGATAACTGCCGGAAAGAAGCTGTTCCTGAACCTGTTTGTGTGTGTGTGTTCAGGCTTCTGTATCTTCTGCCTGACGGAAGAGGTTGTAAAAGATCATTACCAGGGTGTGATGGGTCTTTGATGATGTTGGCTGCCTTTGCGCGGCAGCGAGCCGTGTAAATAGAGTCCATGGATGGAAAGTTGTGTTCCATGATGGTCTGGGCTATGCACACAACCTTCTGTAGTTTCTTACTGGGCAGAGTAGTTGCCACACCAGGCTGTTACGCATTCGGACAGTATGCTTTCAATGGTGCATCTGTAGACTTGGTGAGTGTGCTTATGAACATGCCAAATTTCCTGAGCCGCCTGAAGAAGAGGTGGTAGTCATTAAGGCACACTGCACATGGTTTCTTGGGTACGGGGATGATGATGGTCTTCTTGAAGTAGGTGGGGACTTCAGCTTGTAGGAGGGAGAGGTTGAAGATGTGAGTGAATACCTCCGCCAGTTGGTCTGCACAGGTTGATTCCAGGGATGAGAGGGCTGTTATAGGAGGAGTGGTTGAATAGCTTGGGCTTGAACTCAGAATGATGAACAGGGAGAAGATAAACTTTGAAGGTGAACTTGCAAGTGTACCAAGACAGACATCAAGAGCTTCTTTAAACGTATAAAAAGGAAGAGAGAATCTAATGTAAAAACAGGCTCCTTAAAGAACAAGACTGAGGAAGTAATTATGGGGAACCAGGAAATGGAAGAGGAGTTGAATAAATATTTTACATAAATTTTCACAGTAGAAGACATTAACAGCCTACCAACATTGATAAATAATAATGGGGCAAAAGGGGGAACTATCACCAGAGATAAAGTGCTGGGAAAATGAATTGGGCTAAAGACTGATAAGTCCCCCGGACCTGATGGGTTATGTCCTAGGAAATTAAAGGAATTAGCAACAGAGGTAATGAATGCACTGGTAATAATCTTCCAAGAATACTTAGATTCTGGAAAACACCCAGACGATTGGAAAACCACCAATGCAGCAACTCTTTTTAACAAGAGAAGGGGACAAAAGACCAATTCGCTTAATGTCTGTTATTGGGAAAATATCAGAGTCTATTACAAAGGATGTAATAGCAGTGCATTTAGAAATACGTAACATGATCAAGCAGTCAGCATGGCTTCATGAAAGGAAAATCATGTCTGACAAATTTACTAGAATTCTATGAGGAGGTAATGAGTAGAATAGATAACGGGGAAACAGTGGATGCATTTGGATTTTCAGATGGCATTTTGATAATGTACCATGTATTAGCCTACTTAAAAAGATAAGACCCTGTGGTATTGGAGGTAGTACATTAACATATATTGAAGATTGGCTAACTAATACAATATAGAAAATTGGGAAATGGAGGCATTTTCAGGATGCTAACCTGTGACTGGAGAAGTGTCACAGGGATCAGTGCTGGACCCACAATTGGTTACAATATATGTTAATGACTTGAATGAGGAAAGTGAACAGGGAAGGCAAGTGCTGAGAATGACACAAACCATCTGCTGTGTGGGCAAAAATTACCCATGTTCAGTGGGTAATATAGAAGGCAAATGGAATATTAGCCTTTATTTCACAGGGAATGGAATACAGAAGTAGGGAGGTTTTGCTAAAACTATACAAGGTACTAGTCAGACTACACCTGAAGCACATGAATAATTTTGGGCTTATTATCAAAGGAAAGGTAAACTGACATTTGAGGTAATGCAGAGAAGACTCATTAGGCTGATACCAAATCTGAGGAGATGTTGAGTAGGTTGGGAATTTAGAAGAATGAGAGGCCTATAAGATTCCTAGGGGATTTGACATGCTAGATGCAAAGAGATTGTTTCCTTTCATGGGAGAGTCTAGGACCAGATGGCATCTTTCAGACTAAGATGAGGAAGAATTTCTTCTCTCAGAGGCTTGTAAAACTGTAAATTTCTTCATCACAGAGGGCTGTAGAGTCTGGGTCATTCAGCATATTCAAGGCTGAGATAGACAGAATTTTAATTCGTGAGGGAATCAAGGGTTATGGGGAAAAGGCAGGAAAATGGAGTTGAGGATTATCATCAGATCAGCCATGATCTAATTTAATGGCAGAGCAGTCTCAATGGGCTGAATGTCCTACTTCTGCTTCTATGTCTAATGTTCTTATCTTTTTTCTAATTCTTCTCCCAAATCAAAAATATGCTTTCTCAGACAAGGAACCCAAAACTTCATACACCACCCAGGTGTAGTCTCACTAAACCCCTCTATAAATGTACCTCCTTACTCCTGTGTTCAAATTGCCCTGTAATACTATTATGTGAAACCACTGTTCTTTCACTCCCTCGGCATTGAAGTTTCAGTCCGATTACATGTTCAAGTCTGTGGAGTTAGTTTCAAACCCATCACCTACTGACTCACTGGTAAGTGTGCTGCCACTTAATTCAAGCAGATCCCAAATCTTGTAAATGTCATTGTGACTCTTCTGTAATGCTTTGTAGTTGTGTAGAACATTATGTCACAAGTTACATACTACATTCTAGATGCAACCGCAAGTGTCCTGCACAAGTTATAATAACTTGGGTCTTAACCCTTTACAATCTGAGTCAGTGATTGAGATGTCAGAGCCTGATTATTTGAGGGTCAAACAGAACATCTCCAGCAGTGAGAGAAAGTGATTCTTACCAGACTTGTATTTAATAGCAGGCTTCTAGACAGGAGAGAGATCCAGAAGGAAAAGATGGAAACTAACATTTGTGCTAAAATATAGATTTAAAATAATACCGCTTGTAAGTCTCTGAAAGACTTTTATGGCGTAATTGAATATAGGAATGTTGGTCTGCTAACCACGGGAGATTTAGTGTTGTTTGCTGATTTAACCAAGTTAGATGGAAAAGGAAGCTGTGAGGAGAGGAGGATGTAAGAGACTGCAAAAGGCTTCTTCAGACAGGTTAACTCACTGGGTAAGAACATGGCAGTTGCAGAACATTGTGAAAAAATATCACATTATGAACTGTGGTTGGCAAAATACGAAGAGATGTTTTTTAAATGCTAAGGGACTAGGAGATGTTGGTACACACACAGAAAGTGCTAGAGAAACTCAGTAGGTTTGGCAGCGTCTGGGGACAAATAAACATTGTTAATGTTTTAAGTCCAGTATGACTTGTTCAGAATTCATGTTGGTATTCGCGTGGACTTGGGTCCCAGGAAGTTAACACGGAGGAAAAGGACGCAAAACGGGAAATATGATAATCATTGATGCAGTGGAATCACAATGAGTCGAAATTAAATAAGTTGAAACTTTGGTTGAGTCAAAGTTGACAGCGTTTCCTGCCTGCAGAATTGGTAACCCAATGTCTTTGATAAATGAAAGTTCTGGACTGGTAACTTCAGATTATTGGGACTGACACCGGCTTGTCAGAGTTAGGCCAGCTAACACGGAGGAAAAGGACGCAAAACCGGAAATATGATAATCATTGATGCAGTGGAAATATGATAACAAAGGCTTTGGAATATAAGAGTAAAGAGGTTTTACTGCATGTGAGACCATATGTGGAGCACTGCGTATAGATATGGTCTCCTACCTAGGGAAAAATACATTGCCTTAGAAACAGTGCAACCACGATTCACTAAACTGATTCCATAAGACCATAAAACCGTGATGTGGAAGTGCAGGTGTTGGACTGGGGTGGACAAAGTCAGAAGTCACACAACAGGTTATAGCCCAACAGGTCAATCTGAAATCACAAGCTTTTGGAGTGTAGCCCATTTGTCAGGCGAAGTGAGTTGCTCACTGCACCTGACAAAGGGGCTACACTCTGAAAGCGTGTGATTTCAAATGAAACTGTTAGACTATAACCTGGTGCTGTGTGATTTCTGACCATAAAACTGAACTGACTAAATCTACAATTTCCAAGGAATGACTGTAGTTTCGGCACCCTTTTGTTTTTGATTCAGAAGGTTTAAGTCCCACGTCGATAAGCACAACAATCAAGACTTAGACTCCAAAGTGTCCGGAGGAGTGGAGGAGTACACTGTTGGAGCGGCCGCCATTTGGATAAACCAAAGCTACCTCTGCCTCCTCAGTAAGAGATCCCATGGTACAATTTAGAACAGCGGGGGAGCTGTCCTTGGTGTCACGTCCAATACTTACCTATCAATCACCAAAAGAGATAATCTGACCAAAAGAACATAAGAAAAAGAGGCTGGTGAAGACCATTCAGTCTCTTTAGCCTGCTTTATTATTTAATGTGATCATGCCCAGTCTTTGGTTTCAATTCGATTTTCCCTCCCAGTATTCCAAATATTCACAGTCATTTGAATGATGAAATTTCTCCTTATTTCACTCCCAGTGGTAACAAGATTTGTAATCTGGATTCGTAATCCAGAGGCCCATGCTAATGCACTGAGGATATCGGTTCAAATCCCATGAGGGTAGCTGGTGGAATTTAAATTCATCTCATAAATCTGGAATTGAAAACTGGTCTCTGTCACTGTGACAATGAAACAATAATAAAAATGTGATTAGTCAATTGCAGGAGGCTACCCTCAAACTTGTGTTAAAGATTCAAGTTCGTGGAGGCCCCTATGTAAGCCAGTTTTGCCTAGAAATGGGCTCTATATCAAAAACACAAATAAAAACACTGAAATGCAGTAAATATGTGAAAATGTCTTTTATTTTCAATTTGCTCATACTTTACAATGGCTTGACCTTGTACAGTAAAAAGGAGCCAGCTCTGGAAAGGCTCAGACATTTTCTTTTGCTTGGCTGTGATTCACATGAATACTACCTGTAGTTGTTGCTGCAGAGTGCACATGCGCAAAGTCAGGGCAAATGTCATTGGTAACCAATGGAAAAAAGCAACATGTCATAAAGATGTTGTTCCAGGAAGCATGCATTTACAGAAGTTTTGCAGGCTTTTACATTTATTTAACAAAAACTAATGCACAAAATACACAAGTGGAGACTGGGCTCCCCATCTGCTCTCCCTATAATTTGTTTCTTTTATGAAGACATCCAGGTCTGGAAGTCAATATGCTAGCATTCCGATTGGTGCCCACAGACCCTTGAATGGCTATGCAGCTGTGCAGCTTAGAGAGAATGTTATTCGCCACTACTATCACCAGTGCAGGCCTACCATCCCATCCTGTTCCAGTGCAGGCTTCCCTTCACTCCCACCTCCAGGTGCAGGCCTCCCTCTACTCCCACGCTGACTCCCACTCCCAGTGCAGGCTTCCCTCTACTCCAACTCCCAGTGCAGGCCTCCCTACACTCCAACTCCCTCTCCCACTTCCAGTTATGGCCTTTGTCCCTGCTTCTGCTGAGGAGAAGTAGTGCTTTGTGAGGCCCAGCCTCCCCTTGCCCTCACCAGCTACACATGCATTGGTGGTGATATCACTGCATAAGGAACGTGGTGACAACAGCAGCTTCCTGCTGCTTGTCTTCTAGCGACCAGTTGATGTCACAGGCCACATCAGTGCATGTGCCGGGGACATCTTAGCATTATGGATAATCACTCTACTTTTGTTTAGCATGCTTCCTACGAAAAAATGCAATCTAGTCTGCCATGTAATCAGTGTATTCAAAACAGCTGTTTCTGTGTTTTGAGCAGCCATGTGAAAATCCTGGAACATTTTTCTGGGCTTTGCAGCTTTATCCAGGTACAAATGTCAGGCCCAGCTGTATAATTTTCAGCAAGTCTACATTACAGCACAATAGTTGGTACTGGTAGTCTGTATTACTTCACAGAGAGATCTTAATTTTGAATGATGTCTTACCCAAGATTTTCTGCTATAGCTGGCCTAAATCTGATAAGCTGGTATCAGTCCCAATAATCTGAAGTTACCAGTCCAGAACTTTCATTTATCAAAGACATTGGGTTACCAATTCTGCAGGCAGGAAACGCTGTCAACTTTGACTCAACCAAAGTTTCAACTTATTTAATTTCGACTCATTGTGATTCCACTGCATCAATGATTGTTGTAAAAACCCATCTGGTTCAGTAATGTCCTTAGGAAAGGAAATCTGCCATCTTTAGCCAGTCTGGCCTCCATGTGACTCCAGACCCATAGCAATGTGATTGGCACTTAACTGCCCTCTCATACGGTCTTACCTGTCACTCAATTCAAGGGGCAATTAAGTTTATAAGAAATGCTGGACTTATCAGCAACACCCACAATCCAAGAAAGAATTTTTGAAGACAACCGTAGCCTTTTCCAGAGTCTGTGCCCCTGACCAGGAATAATCTCTCAATGCCTACCCTATCATACCCCTTCATAATCTTGTCAATGAGATCACCTCTCATTCTTCTAGACATTGGAAAACATAGACCCAATTTACCCAGTCTCTCAACATTGGACAAGCATGTCACCTCAAGGACAAATCTGGTGAACACTTGTTGTAATGCCTCCAATGCAAGTATGTCTTTCCATTAATATGGAGACCAAAACTGAACAGGGTATTCCAGCTGTACTCTCACCAATGACCCTACAATTGGCGCAGATCTTTTTATTCTCGCTCTCCAATAGATAAATATCAATGTGCTTAGTGCTTTCCAAATTGTTCAGTGTACCCGCGTGCTAATGTTCTGTGTTCCTTGTATGAGCATCCCCCAGTTTTCCGAACTGTGGCTTTAAGAAGTGTGTTTTGTCCTGGTTTCTTTCAGAGTGAGATTGGGGGACAGGTGACGAGCTGTCAATGAGAAGATAAACAACTTGTGAAGTCTTGGGTTTTTTTAGAATTTGGAACAATAGAAGCAGTCTGAAGAGGTGTGGTCAAGAACCTAGATCTTTAGTTTTGCTTTCAGCAGATGCTCTTGTGGTTGTAAAAAAGCTGCCACATCTCTCTTTGCTATAGTTGAAAGCTGGTGTTTTCTCTCTATCTCAAAATTGTCTTTTGATGTTCTTCCTGCCTGGATTTGAGAACTGCATGTGAGATAATCTGTTTTCTGAATTTACCTTTGGCGAAAATTTATGGGGCTTCATGGTGCTTATGAGATGTTAATAGATTAGAACAGTTCATTAGTAATAGTTACTGTATCTATTATTTTGTTAAGCATTCCAATACAGTATCAGCTAAGCCAACTCTTTGTTATTCCTTCTTTTGTTGTATTTTAACTATAGTGTAAGAATAAATTCTGTTTCACTTAATGTTGAGTAGTTTGACCAATCAAATTGCATCTGAAACACAGCACCTTACATTTACCTTTAAAATAAGAAAAAGTTTGAATCTAGGCTACCTCCTTAATATTTTTGAGGGGGTCTGATCTTGTCCATAATAACAACAACAATATTTAAAAGTTTCACACCTTTTAAAAGACATTCTTCTTTGTCTTCTTGTGCCACAAATAAATAAGTCCACACTTTCTCACTTTACACTCCTGCTCACTAATTTAATCTATCTCTTTTTGCAGCCTCTTAATATTCTCTTCACAGCTTACCTAGAATCCACCTAGATTTGTATTGTTTAAAAACTTAGACATTTCGCTCTTTGTCTCTACAGCTAGGTCATTAATTGAGTTTGTAAATATTTGCTGCCTTAGTATTGAACCTTGTGGCAATCCTCTAGCCTGACAACTTGAAAAAGGGGGAAAAAAACCCAAAAGAACCGCGGATGCTGTAAATCAGAAACGAAAACAGAAATTGCTGGAAAAGCTCAGCAGGCCTGGCAGCATCTGTGGAGAGAAGTCAAAGTTAACATTTCAGATCAGGTTACCCTTCCTCAGAACCTTCACCCGATGTGAAACGTTAACTCTGATTTCTCACCACAGATGCTGCCAGGCCTGCTGAGCTTTTCCAGCAATTTCTGTTTTGGTTTTTGCACTTGAAAAAGGCCCTATTTACCCCTACCCTCTACTTCCGGTCAGTTAGCCAGTCCTCCATCCATGCTAATATATCACCCCCAACCGCTTCAGCATAAATTACAGCACCTTAGGAAATCCAGGTCCACCACATCTATTGACTCCCTTTTATTGAACCTCAATAAGATATAATCAAACTAGATTTTTTTGTTTTCTTGTTCTGATTGTAATATGCGTTTCTAGGTACTCTGATAAAATTTCCTTAATAGTTTCCGGCACCTGACTGCTGTCAGGCTAACTTGTCTGTAGTTTCCCATTTTCTATCTCCCTCCTTTAATGAAAGCACAGTTATATTTGCTAACTTCCAATCTGCTGGGATATTCCAGAATCTATTGAGTTTTGGAAAATCAAAGCCACTGTAGATACAATCTCTGCAGCAATGTCTTTTAGAAGCCGAGGTTGTGAGACATCAGATCCTGGGGATCTGTCAGATTTTAGTCCCTTGAGATTCTCCAGTGCCTTTTCTTTGCTGATATTAGTTACCTTAGTTGCCTCACTCTTCCCAGTCTCAATTTCTTGTTTCTAATGTGTGCCTTCTACTATGAATTCAGATATAAAACATTTCTTTACTATCTTTGCTATTTCCTCATTTCCCTGTACTTTCTTCTGTCACTGCTTCTAAGGGATCAATGTCTATTTTAGTTGCTTTCTTCCTTTTTATATATTTCAAAAAACTTTTACGTTCTGGTTTTATATTCTTGATTAGTTTACTCCAATTAAATTTTGATCAACGTTTCTTGACCCTGTTGGTTACTGAAAAAACTTCAAATCTCAGACTTACTTCCATTTGCTTTGTTAAATCTAACATAATTGTGACGATGCTGTCACTTTACAAAGGTTATTTTGTCCTTCCTTAGTTTTTTTGAAGAGAGGTTGTAAAGGTAGAGGCGCCAAAGAATCTAGGGAGTAACAGTTTAACAATGGAAGGGGAGTGGCTAGTCTTCCCAATTCAGGTTTTTTCTGATTTCTGAAGAAGGGTCTAGGCTCGAAACGTCAGCCTTCCTGCTCGGCCTGCCGTGTTCATCCAGCTCTACACCTTGTTATCTCAGGTTTTTTCTAGTTTTTTTTAGCTGTAGCAGTCACAAGATATTTTGAGTACCAGAAAGTGTTGCAAGCTTCAGTAAAGGATTCCTCTGAAATCTCTCTCTGGATGTTGTTTCCTTCTGCCTCTAAGAATCTGTGTTTGAATTGACCTTATTGCCAAGGGGTGTGTTTATGGGATATTACTATATTGGAAGTTAATTAGTTAAGTTGCTATATCGGGTCAGTTATGTTTTCCAATAGTCGTTACTTTAAATTCCGCTTTCTTTCGTTTGTGCTTCAATTGTAGTGTTTAACTAAATTTTGTTTTGCTTAAAGCTGAGTGGTTTGACTAGTTGCCTCACACTTGGAACACCCATTTCACATCTGCCTTTACAGTAAGAAAAAGTTAGGGTCTAAGTTACCTCCTTTAAATATTTTAAGGGGGTTTGGTCTGGTCCAAAGCACAATACCTAATCTATTCTGTAAACCACAATTGATATTTCTCTCTGTTTTTACCTTTTAATTGTAATTTATTCGAGTTTCAGATTCTTGTTTGTCACTGGAGCATGTTGCTTTTGGGGATCATGGATAGTTACAGCACAACATAAAGGTATTTGGGCCATCAGGTCTGGCTCAGTTCTCTGAAGGAGCAGTTCATCTCTTGCTACTTGCCTGTCTTTTCCATTAGCTCTTCTTCAGAAACACTCCAATTCCGTTTTGAAAGCCTCAGTTCACCCTGCCTCTGCCACATTCTCAGGCAGTTTATTCCAGATCCTAGCTGCTTGTTGCCTGAAAAGATGTTTCCTCATGTCGCTGTTGCTTCTTTTGTTAAGCACCTTAAATTGGCGCCCTCGGGTTCTTGATTCTTCCACCAATGTGAACATTGATTTTGAACACCTCTCCTTCAAACCTCCTCTCCAAGGAAAACAGTCCAAACTTTGCCAATCTATTCTTGCAAATGAAGCTCCTCATCATATAATTGGTCTCCAGAACCTTTTCTGTCCTCTCCCTGATGCTTTCACAAGTTCTAAAGTCTAGTGCATTGACCTGGAAACAATGCTCCAGTTGAGGCTGAATCAGTGTTTTATACAGGTTAACAAAACTTCCTTGCTTTTGCCCTTAATGATAAAGTGCAAGATGTTGTATACTTTATTAACCACGCCTCAACCTGTCACACATATACATTGACGTACCTTTGCTCCTGCACCCCCTTTAGAATTACAGCTTTAATGTTATATTGTTTCTTATATCATTCTTTCTACCAAATCGAATCATGTCCCATTTTTTCTGCAATAAATTCCATCTGCTTTGTTAACCTATCACATGAACTTATTATTACCTATATAGCGTGAAGCTCTGAAAATGAGATTAAGTGGGCCATACAAGGTAGTTGGGAACAAAAACAGAAGTTGCTGGAAAAGCTCAGCAGGTCTGGCAGCATCTGTGAAGAAAAAAATCAGAGTTAATGTTTCGGGTCCAGGGACCCTTCCTCAGAACTTGGAAGGATTAATAAACCATAAGACTATTAGACGTGGATACAGAATTTGACCATTCAGCCCATCATTTGCTCCACTATTTGATCATGGTTGATACTTTTCTCAACTCCATCTCCTGCCTTCTCCATATAACACATGTTACCGTTACCAATTGAGAACCTATCTATCTCTGTCTTAAATACATTCGATGACTTGGCCCCCATCGCCTTCTGTGGCAATGAGTTCCACTGTTTCACCATCCTCTGTCTGAAGAAATTCCTCCTTATCTCAGTTGTAAAGGACCGCCCCCTTCACTCTGATACTGTGCCCATGGGTCCTAGTCTCTCCTACTAGTGGAAACCTCTTCTCCACATCCCCTCTATCCAGGTCTTTCAATATCCTGTAAGTTTTAATCAGACCCCCTCATCCTCCTAAACTCCAAGTACAGACATAGAGTTGTCAACCACTCCTCATATGATACGACCTTCAGAGCAACCCACCCAGACCCATCTCCCATAACCCACCTAATCTACACATCCCTGAACACTACTGGCAATTTCCCATGGCCAATCCACCTAACCTGCACATCTTTGGACTGTGGGAGGAAACCGGAGCACCCGGAGGAAACCCACGCAGACACGGGGAGAATGTGCAATCTCCACACAGACAGTCGCCCGACAGTGGAATTGAACCCGGGTCGCTGGCGCTGCGAGGCAGCAGTGCTAGCCACTGGGCCACTGTGCTGCCCTGAAAGGAGGGTCTTTCAAAGTAACCTCAGCTCATGTGGGAATTGAACCTAGGTTGCTGGCTTCACTCTACATTGCAACCCAGCTGTCCAGCCAACTGAGCAAACTGATCAATGGCTAATGGCTAATATGACAATCCCTTCATCACCAGGATCATTCTTGTAAACTCATCTGGATGCCCTCTAATACCGTACATCCTTGCTTAGATATGGGGTCAAAACTCCTCACAATTTTCTAAATACAACCTGACCAAAGCTTTAAACAGCCTCAGCAGTACATCTCTGCACTTGTATTCTCGCCCTCTTGAAATGAATGTTAACATTGCATTTGCCTTCCTAACTGCCAACTGAACCTGCATGTTAACCTTAAGAGAATCCTGAACAAGGACTCCCAAGTGTCTTTGTGCTTCAGATTTCCCAAGCCTTTCCCCATTTAGAAAATAGTCTACTTCTCTACCCTTCTCACCAAAATGCAAAACCTTATGCTTTAACACATTGTACTCCATCTGCCACTTCTTTACCCATTTTCCTAGCTTGTCCAAGTTCTTCTGCAGCCTTCCCACTTCCTCAACACTACCTATCTCTCCACTTACCTTTGTATCATCAGCAAACTTCATAATAATGCCCTCCATTCCTTTGCCCAGATCATTAATGTATAACATGAATAGTTGTGGTCCCAGCACAGACTTCTGCGGAAATCCAGAAGTCACCGGCTGCCATCTTTTAAAAGACAAACTTAACCCCATCTCTGCCTTCAGCCAGACAGCCAATCTTCTACCCATGCCAGCACTTTGCCCCGAACACCACCGGTTCTTATCTTATTTAGCAGCCTCCTATGCGGCACCTTGTAAAAAACCTTCTGGAAATCCAAATAGATCACACCTACTGGCACTCCTTTGTCCACCTTGCTTGTTACCACCTCAAAGAATTGTAACAGATTTATCAGGCATGATCTCCCTCCTCTTGATAAATGCCGTGCTGACTCAGCACTACTATACCATATTCTTCCAGGTACATTGCAATCTCATCCTTAATAACAGACTCTAAAATCTTACCAACAACTGAAGTCAGGTTTATCGGCCTATAGCTTCCTGTCACTAAGGTTTGGCAGCTCCCAGTTACTCCCTTGTCTTGGTGGCACATACTGAAGTTCTCGCAGTGGACTGCTATCTTGGAAACATGCGGCACTGCCTTAGTACAGAACTGGAATTGTAATGCATTTTCAACAGCTTTCGAAAGGACTTTTGCTGTTCTTGGCTGTTCATTTCCAGGTGAGATTTGTATTTTTAAGAAGTTGTCTGCAGGTTGGCCAAAGAGGCAGGAGGAAATGATGGAAACAGTTGGAACTGGTGTTCAGAATGGGAAAATAGCATGGAGGAGGATAAGCAGATTGGAGCATTTTTTGACTGAGTCAATTTATGGTTTAAATGAGTTTTTTTTTAAGAAGTGACAAAGAGGATTGATGAAGGCAGAGCAGTGGATGTTGTCTATATGGACTTCAGTAAGGTGTTCAACAAGGTTCTGCATGGTAGACTGGTTAGCAAGGTTAGATCACACGGAACACAGGAACTTGGATACAAAATTGGCTAGAAAGTAGGAGACAGAGTGATGTGTTGGAGGGCTGCTTTTTGGACTGGAGGCCTGTGACCAGCGGTATGCCATAGGGATCAGTGCTGGGTCCAGGACTTTTTGTCATTTATATAAATGATTTAGATATGAATATAGGAAGTATGGATAGTAAATTTGCAGATGACACCAACATTGGTGGTGTAGTGGACAGCAAAGAAGGTTACCTCAGAGTACAACAGGACCTTGATCAGACGGACCAATGGGCTAGGGAGTGGCAGATGGAGGATGAATAGTCAAGGTCTTTTTCCCAGGGTAGGGGAGTCCAAAACTAGAAGCACAGGTTTAAGGTGAGAGGGGAAAGATTTAAAAGAGAACTAAGGGGCAACTTTTTCATGCAGGGGGTGGAATGAACTGCCAGAGGAATTGGTGGAGGCTGGTACAATTACAACATTTAAAAGGTGTCTGGGTGGGTATATGAATAGGACGGGTTTAGATGGATGTGACCAAATGCTGGCAGGCGGGACTAGATTAATTTAGGATATCTGGTCGGTGTGGACGAGTTGAATGAAGGGTCTATTTCCGTGCTGTACATCTCTACAATTCTAAGATCAGTGAATTTGGAACACAGAGCCTCATGGATTTATTTCTTGTAGTTAAAGGGGCAGAATAAGACAGACCGAATGAAAGAGCAAGAGAGAAGGGGAAGCCATGTAGAGAAGGAGGAACACTGAAGATGAGAAAGGGGTGAGAGAAAAAGGAGGAAAAAGATAAGAGTGTAGGAAAGGGAAGGATATACTGGCATTGGAGTCAGTTCTGACAGACTCATTAAGCTAGTTCCTCGGATGAAGGGGTTGACTTATAAAGAATGAGGGCGATTGTACAAAAACATATAATTTTCTGAAATGGCATGACAGGGTAGAAAATGAGAAGATGTTTTCACTAGTTGGGGTGTCTAAAACAAGGGAATATGGTTACAGATTAAGAGGACACGAATTTAAAACAGAAATGCAAAGGAAATTCTTCTCTTGGAGAGTAGTAGATGTCTGGAATTCTCTACCCCAGATGACTGTGGAGGCTAGATCACTAAATTTTTTGAGGAGGTAGGTAAGTTTTTGAAATATCAAGTATTTGAGTCCTGGGGTAGGTCAGCCTTGCTCTTACAAAATGGCAGGACAGGCTCAAGAGGCTGGGTGGCCTACTCAGCTTGTATTTCCTACGTTCTAATATTCTCATAAGAGGAGGAAACCCCAGGCTGAAAGTCAACTCACTTCTGATCCCCACTTCAACAGGAATGCTGACAAAGCCAGCTCTGAGTGTGCCCTACCAACAGGCAACTAACTCCTTTGATTGGACCTAGTCACCAACCCTCCTGAATTGTTGCTGGTTAGCTTTCTCTCTAGTTCTGCTTCTTAGTGAAAATGCAAAACTTTGTGTTATTAATAAGTTTTTTTACTAGGCACATTTTAACAGGTCATTTGTATTAATTACTCAATTTATTGCTTTTGACAGTTTTTGATGAATTCCACTTTCATTGTTCTGGCCCCTAAAGTTGAAACGTCGGTCACCACTGATTTAACTTAACCTTTTAAACAGTGGTCACAGGTTGTTCCATTATCAGTTCATGTTAACTTGATTTATGTGTAAACTATTATCTTTTCTCTCAGGACCACAGGAACAGGCTGGGTTTTCTTTTCAAATAAGAATTTGGGAGACAGAATATGCAGTTTCTGAGGTCCTTTCTCTTGTGAATAAGAAAACTCAATATCTCATGTACTGTAGGCAGAAAGGCAAACTTCCACATGTACACAGAGCATATAAATTCATCAAGTTTTAAAATATAGGTCCTATGGGAGACCATCTGACCCTGCCAATCTGCATTGCCTGAACAGTTTTAGTGACCTTCTCAACTTTTTACTGCAGAGTTTGGTTTTGTAATACTTGACCTGTTTATTATTGATGAGGAAGTTGGAGTGAAGAGTGTGTAGAGACTAAGTTGAGGAGAAATCCGAGATAGACGCAAGAGCCAGGTATAAGTATTAGGCTACATTGGGGAACACACGCACTGTGGGCTCATATACAGGAGCAGAAATTCCTCTGAACCACTGTGAAAAGCAGCACTGGAGATCAGCCTAAACCCTCTCAATGTGTCAATTCAGATAATCAAATGGGGTGGGTAGGAATTGAAAACAGTTGAGGACTCAGTAGGTGCAGCACCCTGTTAGGGAGCACATATGGCAGGGTGTAGGAGGAAGCTGAAGAGGGGGGGGTCAGATTCCAATCTATCAGAAGATAGGGCAAGAAGTTCAGTGATTTTACATTTGTAGAATTTAGGACGTGTTTATCAGTTTTATTGTTGAGTTACAAATGTGTGGGAAGGGAGGGAAGTTGGGAAAACGGCAGTTGAGTTACAAACATGGCCAAGGATTTGGACACTTTTTGAAGGATGTGACAGATTCTGTTTTTGTGAATGGAAAGTTTTCTTTGGAACAACAAAAATACTAGAGGGAGATGAGAAATTTCCTTATACAGTGAATTACTATGACCTCGAATAGATAGCTTGAAAAGTTGATGGAAGCAGAGTTAACTATAATTTCAAATGATGTTTGTTCCCTACACAAAAAGAGCTACTGTGATCCACTTTCCCACTTGTACTTTCACTCGTGATTATAGTGGCCTCCATACAGGTGCAGTGTGGAGTTAACATTGTGACTCAGAGCCGATCTCTCATGCACCAGAAGTATCAACTTGCAAAGAAATTTACAAGCTGATTGTGACTGTCGCAGTGTTTTCTCTGACCTTCCTAGTTTAAAATTTAATGCAAGAAATTGTTGCAGTTTGATTATTTCTTTTGTTTCCTGCTTGGAATGAAGTTCTGTGCAACAGACAGTTGCTTTGTGTCAGAGTCCAGTGCAACCCTATCGTGTTTTCCATTGACAGACTAGCAGTGATATTGGCTAGACATATGATAGGGAGAGATAGTAGGTACTGCAGATGCTGGAGAATCTGAGATAACAAGGTGTAGAGCTGGATGAACACAGCAGGCCAAGCAGCATCAGAGGAGCAGGAAGGCTGACGTTTTGGGCCTAGACCAGAAGGGTCTAGGCCCGAAATGTCAGCC
>JAHRHZ010000081.1:2388430-2467601 GCA_024137785.1 Ginglymostoma cirratum | reverse complement strand
TGGCCTGCTGTGTTCATCCAGCTCTACACCTTGTTATCTCTTAGCTAAACATAGCCAGCTTTCAAAGGGATCTAGATAGACACCTGTAAATAGGTTTGCAGGGTAGTTGCACTAATTGGATAACTTTTTCAGAAGAGCTGGCACAAACAGAATGGACTGAATAGCCTTCCATATGATGTCAACAAATAGGAATGAGAGCATGCCATCTCACTTTCCTACCATCTACATCTCTGATGCAATGTTTTAATTATAACAAAAGATAGAAGGGAGAATGGATGTTTATTTACATTCCAAATTAAAATCCTGGCTTTTGATTGAAGTCTAACACTGGTACATGATGCTTCATATAAATTGAGTTTGATAGATATAAGCTGACAACCAGTAATGAGCCAGTATTAGTCCCAGAGGACTGACCCCTAAAAGAGTGGAGAGTATAGTGAGTGCTGGAGAGCATAGTGAAAGCAAAATGATTGGCCAGTTATTTGGGTTTGAAAGATATCAACTGAAGGATAAATATTCACCAGAATACTGGGGAAGAAGTCTTTTGCTCTTTAAAACTGAATCTACAGCACCACCGTCAATGGCGCACTGGAGCATCTAGATTTTATGCCAAATTCTCTGAATTGAGGCTTGAACATGCGACCTGCTGATTCAGGTGATAAACCATTCATTAAGTCATTGCTGACACCTTTTACAGGATGAGTGATGAGAATTGCAAGAAAGCAATCAGTTTCATAACACCAATCTGTCAGAAACTTCATAAATACTGTTTGTAGAAACATCCTTGATACATTGACATTGCAGCTTCAGGAGCCAGCTTGAACACACAAGAAATGGGAACATAACACCACATGACCCATCTAGCCTGCTCAACCTCTCAATTCGATCATGGTAGACCTTGGCTTTCAACTCCACTTTCCTGTCACTTCCCACATCCTTCATTCCCGGAGATACCAAAAATCTGTCTATTGCAGCCTTAAATAAGTCATTGTCATGAAGAACGTACGCAGAATTTAGCAGTTGGTCTAGTGTTGGTACGCTGGAGAAGAGTGAAATGGACACATCCTAGAACTTCAAAACAGTGCTCTAGGATTTCTATCATTACGCTCAACCAGACCTTGGTTTAACGTCTCTCCTGGACAGCAACACTCCCTGTGCAGGTCACCAAAACCAGAGAGGATGCATCATTGGCATCAGAGGAAAGGGAGTGAGTTACAGAGTGCCAGCTAATCTTCCAATCCTCCTTAAATACAGGGATGGTGCCAGAAGCCTGGAAGATGGGGAACATACAATCTTCATACAATCAGCCAAAACAGAAAAATTGGCTGGTCCGTAATTGCTAGACCTGGTTAACGATGGTAATAGAGAAACTTTTAAAAACAATAATCTGGAAGAAAATCAACAGCTGCTTGGACAAGCAGAGACTACAAATAACCAGCTTGGATGTTTTAAGGGCAAGCTTTTGTCTGACTAAGTTTGTTTTGATGGTGTAACAGCAAGGATGAGTGCACTCCAGTTCACATTACACAGCGGACTTCAAAAAGGTGTCTGATGAAACATCAAACCTTAATCTTATCACCTTGTTGGTGAAATTGTAGCCCATGGGATAAAAGGGTCAGGAATAGCACAGCAATGAATGGCTAAGAGATAAAAAATACTAATGGCAAACGGATATTTTTCAGACTACAGTGAAGTACTGCATACAGTACTGTCCCCTTTGATTAAATACAAGGATAACTGCTGTTTTTAAATATATATTAAAAATTTGGATTTGGGGTTTTGGGCACAATTCCAAAATGGCCAGAAGACAGAAAACACCAGAGTTTAGTGAAAAAAAAAAATCAGGAAGATCGTTATAGACTTTTAGAAGACATTATCAGGCTGGTCAGATTGAGAAAACACACGGCAGATCAAATTTAGTACAAAAAAAGATACATTTGATGGAAAGAGCATGACATAATACAAGCCAAAATGTATAATTTTTAAGGAGGCGGAGAGAGATCTGGAATTGTCTGTGCGCAAACCTTTGAAGACAGTAGGCCAGGTTAACAAAACAGTTAACCATAGAAGACAGTAAGAACTGCCGATGCTGGAGTTTGAGATAACAAGGTGTGGAGCTGGATGAACACAGCAGGCCAGGCAGCATCAGAGGAGCGGGAAAGCTGACATTTCGGGTCGGGACCCTTCTTCAGAAAATTCCCAGGTTACAGGATATTTTTTGAGTCATACTTGAAGATAGGGCCATGTCCCCAACACCACCCACAATAAGGGAGGCCCCCACACTTGCCTGACATTATCCAGCTGCATTTACTGTGTTGGTTACTCATTAGTAACTGTCCTTTCTCTGCCATACGTAAAAAAAAAAGCAGCAGGGGCAAGATGTGGCACTTAAGAGGTAGTGGCAGGCCTTCTTCCAGGGTGAGAGATGACGACCAGAGACTATTGCAGCAATGTTAGTGGGAGAGGGGGGTAACTGATGGCAACAGACCCCTGAGACCTAGAACAAGCAAGGACCAGGCCACAGGTAAAAAAGGCAGATTGGTTTGCCATGGGGGACAGATGGCAGTCAACAGAGTTGCACTAATAACACATTACCTCCCACTTGCCAATTTTTAAAAAATATTTGTTAATGGGGTGAGGGCGTCACTGACCAGGCAGCATTTATTGTCCATCCCTAATTGCCCAGAGAGCAGAAGAGTCAACCACATTGCTGTGGGTCTGGAGTCACATGTAGACTAGGTAAGGATGGCAGTTTCCTTCCCTAAAGGACATTAGTGAACTAGATTGTTTTTTTTCGACAATGCATTCATGGTAACCATTAGATTCTTCATTCCAGATATTTTATTGAATTCAAATTTCACCATCTGCCATGGCAGGATTTGAACCTGGTCCCCAGAACGTTATTTGGGTCTCTGGATTAACAGTCCAGCGATAATAGCACTAGGCCATCGTCTCCCCAGTGTCAGGTCCTTTGATCAGCCACAAAGTGCCTTTGAGTGAAAAATTATCACCTCAGTCCTGGGAGCAACTCCCAAAATGATTTGATTTTCTCAGCTTCCTGAATGGCAAGGACTTTCCAATGGCAAGCTGAGACCCTTAAGTCAGCACTACTTATCTATTGAGGACTTCAATTAGCTCTGGGGCAACACAGCCATCTATAAGCCTTCCCACTTGGCACTTAATAGGGATAAAGGCAGAGATGTGGGAAGATAGAATCCCCACATCCTTTCCTATATACCCAGCTCAGGTGAGGGCTTAAAATCCATCCAAAACAGTACATCCTCTGTAGATTACATGAGGTCAATTGTTAGCTTTAAGTTAGCCTTCTCAGTATTTCTCACCACTTTGTTACTTTGCTGCACTATCCCCTGCTCAAGGGATCACTGTATAACCAAGAGCCAATCCAATCTCGTAGCAGAGAATCCAGAAGATCCGCTTCTCATCTCCTTCCCGTTACTAATTTAAAGGTGACAAATTTGGCTTGCAAACCTGCTCCGCAGTAGTAATTAGATCAGTGACAAAGAGGTGCACAAACACTGTGATTCATCCAGTTTTACCACGAGAATTTTTTGATTTATTAAAAAGCAGGTCACAAGACTGGTGGATAGTACAATCAATCATACTCAGCACAGTGCTGAACACTTTCAGAAAAGCAATAAATCAACCTTGAGAAACAATGGCCTGGGATAAAGCAGGCACAAAATAAATTTCCAGCAAAACCAACTATTACATTTCCACAGGGATATTTCAGAGGACAGTTGTTCAAGAGGAGACATTAAACCTCAAATTCAGCAACCCATCAGCAACATTTCTCTTTTGAAAATGATGGCTCAGTCTCCAACCTTCCTATGACCCTAGGAACAGCCAAGGGCATACAGGGAGAAGTGAACTGCATACATCACTGGAGGGAATGCAGACACAGCAATGTTGATTGGAAGCTATATAAAGCTGCACATGTACATGGCAGGCAACTAAAGATTTGTCAGAATGAGTTGATTCAACGGCAGCACACCTTCAAATGAATTCTGCTTTTCCAGATCTGCATGGTTTTACCCAAATGGACAATGTGTCAAAGAGTCAACCTCTGCCTGTGTTTCCAACATCTGACAAGATTTGCTCATGTTCCTGTGTACTGGAATATCAAAAAAAAATGCACTCCAATTCCTAACCTACAGAATTAAAACAAAAACTAACTTACAACTCAAGCCTCTCATTTGGTTCTATCTTGGGCTGAAACCCAATGCTAACAGACACTCTACGTTCACAAGTACCCTTACAACCATCCTCCCGTATAAATTATAACTATGGGAATGTTCCTATTGAGTGTTATTCTGCTTCCTCTCATTAAATGATTGACTTACAAGCCTTGTGCAGGATGCCCCAAAAGTAGGAACAGCACCTGCCAAAACTTGAGACAAATAACCCACTTGCTCTGCATCTGTGTGCAGCCAAACTGCAAGAACAAGCAAAGACACAACTAGCCCCAAACCACATTTCTCAACAATTCCCATTCAATAACAGCCTGCTGTACAGAAAGCTCAAATATAACTTTTATTTTTAAAATAAATAAACCAGGAAGTGCTGGTCCTTTGAGGGTTTCCGGCAGGGGATGTACCATCCTGGAACAGGTCACTGTCCATACAGCCAAGACACTCAGCTTCCGATTTTACTCGTGCATTCCATTTTAGAGGTTGATGATTCAGCTTTTTTGGGAGTGGAAAGATGCTCCAGCTCGTATCGGCTTTCCTTCTTCCTTGGGCTAGTGCTGCGCCCCTCAGCCATGCTCTTTTTCAGCTCGATTATCTGCTGCATTTGTGCGTTGGCATAATCAGGCTTTGTGGACAAAGGGCAGGCCGGGACAGCCAGTCCGAGGATGTCAGCCACCATGTATGGTTTCAGCCAGCCAACCAGCGGTGTGCTCCCCGGGGTGTAGTGTGTCTGTTTGTGGTAAAACAGCAACCCATCCACCTGCAAGGCACATTTCAGATCACACACCTATTCTGGAGAGGAAGGGGGACCCAACTTAAATGGGACCTCAGTTTCTTAAACACATTCATCCTGACACACACTTTTTTCGCTTAAATGATTAAAATACCAATTGCACATGCGAACATAAGTGGGGTCAGGTGTCAGACAAGAGAGTGTCAAAGCGTGAACGAGCAAATGAGGACAAAGGAGGGACTGGAAGGGAGAGATCAGACAAAGAAGGGAAAAGGGAACAAATAGATAGTATTTACATTGTACCTTTCTCAGAACATGTCACAGCTAATCACTGGGAACACAGCAACATTCAACAAACAATAATGTGAAAATGACCAGGTCACCTGTTTTAGTGATTGTGGTCAACAATAGCATTGTCAGAAGGGAGATAGCAAGAACTGAAAATGCTGGAGTCAGAGTCGATACAGTGCACAGCTGGAGGAACACAGCAGCTCTGGCAGCAGAGCAGGACTAATGAAGGGTCTAGGCCTGAAACGTTGACTCTCCTGCTCCTCTGATGCTGCCTGACCTACTGTGTTCTTCCAGCTCTACACTGTTATAACATTGCTCAGTATACTGGAGATAATTCCCCTGCTCTTCTTCAAAGTTGTGTTAGGGGGATTTTATGGGGTAGGGTCAAACAGAGTCCCAGTTTAACATCTCATCCAAAAGACAGCACAGCCAACCATACAAAATGCTCAAGGCTGCACTGGAGTACCAGCCCAAATATTGTGCTCCAGACTTTGGAGTAGGACATAAACATACGAGCTTTTGACTTAGAGACCAGCATGGTAACCCAGTGGAACATGGCAGAGATTAAACGAAAGGCCAGTGTATTGGAATATGGTAAATGGAGGCATAAAACATCGCAGTTCCATTATTACAGGCAAGTCATTATAACATTTCTAACAATGGACTAATTTGGGATTCGCCAATCAATCTTACTCTGATCAGAGGTTAAACAAAATAAATGGGTTAATGGCAGACATCAAAACAATGTCAATAAAAATAAAATACAATCTGCTGTTTTTTGGAGAAAGAACTGGTTATATAGAGAAAAACTGGGGACAGGAGACTGAATGAAACATGTAGAGAGACAGCACCAATAACTGGTTTAGAACACTGTTAATTACCTCAAATGGATAAATTGCAGCCAAAGTCTGACAAATAGCTTCTGGGGTACATGGCAAACTTGGCAGGCCCACAAACTTAAACTGCGGAGAGAAGAGAGAGATTGATCTTTGTACTTCTCAACAGTATTGACAACCCAACGTATTACTGGCTCACAGGCCAAAAACAATATTAAAAACTGATGAATGGAGCCTGGCTCCCAAACAGCCCATGCCAATGTTCACATTTCACTCAAGCATCCTGCCACCTATCTTTATCCTAATCCTTTATTCCCTTTGTGTTATCTAGACTCCCTCAAATACATCAAAACTATTCACATCAATCACTTGAAAGATGAGGTGTTGTTCTTCAAGCTACCAATTGGGCTCTTCATAGCCTTTGGACTCAACCTTGAATTCCACAATTGAAGACTAATTTCTTTCCCAACATTACACTTCATTTTAACTTCACACACATCAGCCTCAATCTGGTTTTTCTTGCTTTTCATGGCAGCCATTTGTGAACAGTTTTCAAGAAGCACATATTAACTGGGGGCTCATCTGTGCTCAAACACGGCATCTTTCGGGTGCCCCTGGAGAGGAAGCATACTGTGTCCCCTGGAATGCTTGAGCCCTCCTGTGACCAATGGGCACTGCAGCAACTGAGTGCATCAACCATAGGGATGGCATTTTAGTTTAATTTTCTAAGTTTCCTTTAGAACAAGGCTTAATGGGTTAATTCAGGGCTTAATGGGTTAATTCAGTATCCCTCATAGATAACAAGCGTGGGGCTGGATGAACACAGCAGGTCAAGCAGCATCATAGGAGCAGGAAAACTTGACGTTTCGGGCCTAAACCCTTCATCAGAAATGGGGGAGGGGAAGAGGGTTCTGAAATAAATAGGGAGAGAGGGGGAGGCGGATAGAAGATGGATAGAGGAGAGGATAGGTGGAGAGGAGGCAGACAAGTCGAAGAGGCGGGGATGGACCCAGTAAAGGTGAGTGTAGGTAGGGGGGTAGGGAGGAGATAGGTCAGTCCAGGGAGGACGGACAGGTCAAGGGGGCGGGATGATGTTAGTAGATAGGAGATGGGGGTGTGGCTTGGGGTGAGAGGAAAAACCGGTTAGGGAGGTGGAGATGAGCTGGGCTGGTTTTGGGATGTGGTTGGGGGAGGGGAGATTTTGAAGCTTGTGAAATCCACTTATTGATGCCATTGGGCTGCAGGGTTCCCAGGCTGAATATGATTTGCTGTTCCTGCAGCCTTCGGGTGGCATCACTGTGGCATTGTAGGAGGCCAAGGATGGACATGTCATCTGAGGAATGGGAGGGGGAGTTGAAATGGTTCGCGACTGGGAGGTGCAGTTGTTTGTTGCGAACTGAGCGCAGGTGTTCTGTAAAGCGGTCCCCAAGCCTCCGCTTGGTTTCCCCGATGTAGAGGAAGCCACGACGGGTACAGCGGATGCAGTATACCACATTGGCAGATGTGCAGGTGAACCTCTGCCTGATGTGGAAAGTCTTTTTGGGGCCTGGGATTGGGGTGAGGGAGGAGGTGTGGGGGCAGGTGTAGCACTTCCTGCGGTTACAAGGAAAAGTGCCGGGTGCGGTGGGGCTGGAGGGGAGTGTGGAGCGGACAAGGGAGTCGCGGAGGGAGTGGTCCCTCCGGAAGGCAGGTAAGGGTGGGGAGGGAAAGATGTCTTTGGTGGTGGGGTCTGACTGCAGATGGCGGAAGTGTCGGAGGATGATGCGTTGGATCCGGAGGTTGGTGGGGTGGTACGTGAGGACGAGGGGGATTCTTTTTTGGTTATTGTTGCGGGGACGGGGCGTGAGGGATGCGTTCTGGGAAATGCGGGAGACACGGTCGAGGGCGTTCTCGACCACTGTGGGGGGGAAGTTGCGGTCCTTGAAGAATGAGGACATTTGAGATGTGTGGGATTGGAATGTCTCATCCTGGGAGCAGATGCGGCGGAGGCGAAGGAATTGGGAATAGGGGATGGCATTTTTGCAGGAGGGTGGGTGGGAGGAGGTGTATTCCAGGTAGCTGTGGGAGTCAGTGGGCTTGAAATGGACATCTGTCTCTAGGTGGTTGCCCGAGGTGGAGACAGAGAGGTCCAGGAAGGAGAGAGAAGAGTTGGAGATGGTCCAGGTGAACTTCAGGTTGGAGTGGAAAGTGTTGGTGAATTGGATGAACTGTTCGAGCTCCTCGTGGGAGCACGAGGCGGCGCCGATGCAGTCATCAATGTAACGGAGGAAGAGGTGTGGTTTAGGGCCAGTGTAGGTCTGGAAGAGGGATTGTTCCACATAACCTACAAAGAGGCAGGCATAGCTAGTATCTCTCTAGTTAGTTAATCTGATCATTTGAGCACCCAAAAAAGGGACTGTTGTTTGGAGGTGTATGATAAGCAAGATACTTGTTTGTAAGTAGAAGTTAGAAGAGCAAGGTTTCAGTCTTTTATCCTTCACTGTCTAACCAGCTGAGTTATATCAAATGTTCAGGACTGGGTTAAAATACCATCCAGTTTGTTTTTCTTCCAAATCAAAATTGTGTTCACTATTTACATGTTTCTGTGTTTACTTTTCTAGTATTGCTTCAAGATTTTATAAACATTCTTTCTAGCTGTGTGGATGAGGCAAAGTCTTGTCCACATTGATGCAACATGTCTCTTGTTCGAAGAGGAGGCCCATTGACATTTAGCGTGGGACAGCAGATTTCAGATTATAGTAATAAAGTGCATCTCAAATCATTAACACAAAGCAAACATGTGCCCCATGAAAAATTCCATTCCCAAGTTACTCATCTTATGGCCTAAGGAAAAACTGATATGCAAGGACATTGCTTAGCCAGAACCAAAATGAAACAAACAGAAGCAGGTACATGTCTAACTTCTTCCAATTCTGGTGAAAGACCACTGCCCTGAAATATTAACACTCTCCACTGAAGCTGCCTGACCTGCTGAGCACCTCCAGTACTTATTTCAGATATTCATCATCTGCAGTACTTTGATTATTTACCCGCTTGAGACTGCTGGTTACAATAATTTGCTACAAAGATTCAAGCTTCCACACTACAAAATATTAAATTCCAGCATTTTAAACACCTTCATTAGATCAAATCAACTTGACATGCAATCTGCCCGAGTCATAATTTATTCTTTTAAGTCTAGGTGTCACTCTGGTGAATCTACACTGCAATACTTTTAACATATCCCAAGATAGCACTGAACACACAACTTCAGAAGCAATGACCTAGTGGTATTATCATTAGACTATTAATCCAGAGACCCCAGTAATGATCTGGGGGCCGGGGTCGGAATCTCTGCCATCCTCATGTCATGACCTATACAGTCTATAGTCAAGCCTACATATGACTCCAGATGCACAGCAATGTGGTTGACATAACTGCCCTCTGGGCAATTAGGGATGGCCAATAAATGCTGGCCTCACTGGTGATGCTCACATCCTGTGAATATTAAAAAATAATGGAGCCTTTGCAGGCTCTGATCAATTGAATCAACCATCTCCTCTCTACTTCAGCTCCTTTGGAAGTAAAATCTGGTGTGGAGTTTAGTTTGGACTGTTCATGCTTTTGATGACCACCCACAAAAATCATTCTCTCCTCATCAAGTGCAGAATGTCAGTGTTAGGAATCAGCAACAGCTTCAACAGCAATACATTTAAGATGCAGTAATGTCACAGGACTGAAACTCTCTCTCTATCCCCATAAGCTTTGAGCTCCAAACCAGCATCTCATTAAAGTGTCATTTCAATTTCTGAACTAACTATCCTACTACCCATGTGAATATTGACAGGTTTGGGTCAGGTTTAATGGCCAGTCTAATATGGAGGATTCCCATGGTGTCATCTTTGACAAAAAGACTTTAATCCCAGTTTACCAAGCTGAATTGAGACCCGGGGCCACAGTGTATAGGAAGGTGTGTTGTATTCAACAATGCCTGAAAATTGATAGACTAAAGCATATAATTACGTTGCACAGTAAAATATAACCATTTTTGAACAGAGTCCAAGTACACACTTCTAATGAGAGCTTGAGTTCAGTTAATGACACTCCATGAACCTCACCCCCACTGATTACTAGATCCTATACTTATAAAGAATGTGACTTACTTATTTCTTTATTGAAAAAGATCCACATGATTTTTCATTTTTCCACTGGTCATCAAACTAACTTTCAGAAAACAGGGGTGGGTAATCATATCTTGAAACTTCATGTTTTGACTCAATTCAAATGCACGTGTGTAGAGAGCTTTATTTCATTTAACCACACTCCATAAGGACATTGATAAGTTGGTGGAGTGGTTAGATAGGTGGTAATATGAGGTTCTATGCAGAGAAGTGAGTGGTCGGAAAAACATTGAAAGACAATATAAACTAGGGGTACAATTCTAAAGGGGGTACAGGATGCAAGGAGCTGGGTGCATACGTGTCAGATCATTGAAGGTAGCAGAACAGGCGGAGAGAACAGTTAATAAAGCATAGTGTTCTCAACTTCATTAATAGAAGCAGAGCATACAAGAGCACAGGAGGTGATGTTGAACTTACATGAGACCCTTGTTAGACCTCAGTGTACAGTTGTGGGCACCACATTATAGGAAAGATGTAAATGCATTGGAGAGCGCAGAATTGATTTATAAGGATGGTTCCAGAAATGAGAAACTTCAGTTATGAGGATAGATTGAAGAGGATGGGACTGTTCTCCTTAGAGAGAAGGCAGCTGAGAGGAGACTTGATACAAGTTAACAAATTCTGAGCTAGATGGATAGAGTAGATAGGGAGAGGCGGTTCACATAGGGAGAGGCGGTTCACACTTGTAAAAGATAAAAGAATGAGAGGCGCTTAAAAGATGTGTAAATGAAGCAAAGGTGACGCGAGAAAAGAAACTTTTTTATACAGCGAGTAGTTAGGGTAAGGAATACATGGCCTGGAACTGTGGAGGAGGCAGGTTCAATTGAGGCATTCAAGAAGGACATTGGATGATTATTTTGATAGAAATTGTATACAGGGATATGGGGAAAAGGCAGGAGATTGGCAGTAGGGCATAGAACCAGTGCAGGCACAATGGGCCAAATGATCTCATTCTGCAAATTAAGAATTCTGTCATTCTGTGACAAAACTCTTAGCCTACTGATTATGAACTCCTCAAATTTCTACAACCAATTCACACCAAATTAATCCTCAATTAATAAATCCATCTCCTTCCCTTATTCCATTAGGTTTCATGCTTTCCTTCAGGTCATATTTGATTATAACAAATGACATCTCTAAAAATGTAAATAAACCATCAGCTCGGACTGGAATCTGCAAATCTTGCCAGATGAAAACGTGGAAACACTCACTGGATTGTGGGATACTATCTCAGCCAGCTTCTTGCCTTCCTCTTCCAATTTTGACTGAAGCCAGAAAAATCTGAATTCGGTCTGTATTTTAAAAAAAAGTAACTAAAAATGATCTGCTGAATAACCATTTACAAATTCATTCAAGGAATTAAACAATTTGCATTACTGTAGCATCTGGTCATGCCCTCAAGACATTATTAAGGACTTTAAAATGCATTCCATTTTGAAGTGATATTGCAGGTGAAAAGGCACCCAATTTATACAAGTGAAGGTTCCCAACCAACAAGGCAATAAATATCTAGATGACCCGTCTGGTTATTTTGAAAAGCACCTGTTGTCATCCATTCTCAGGACATCTTCTGCTGCTTGAGCAGACAAATGGAGCTTCAAATTCAAGTTAATGGTTCCTCCAGCTCCATCAGTACTGTACCATGAATCTGTATTTGGTGCTCAGGTCTAGTCATGACCTTTTGACTCAGTATCAACTACGCCAGGCTGAGTTAATAAACAAGTTCATGCCAAACTAAAAATGCATTTGGTTTTGTTCTTTTTAAAAAAGTGTTCGCCTATTTAAGACTTACATGTATGGAGCTTGCTTAGTATAGCATCACAGAATCCCTACAGCATGGAAACAGGCCCTTCGGCCCAACAAGTCCACACCAAACCTCACAGCATCCCACCCAGACCCATCCCCCTATAACCCACCTAACCTACACCTCCCTGAACACTACGGGCAACTTAGCATGGTCAATCCCCCTAGCCTGCACATCTTTGGACTGTGGGAGGAAACCGGAGCACCCAGAGGAAACCCACGTAGACATGGGGAATATACGCAAACTCCACACAGACAGTCGCCCAAGAGTGGAATCAAACCCAGGTCCCTGGTGCTGTGAGCCTGCAGTGCTGACCACTGAGCCACCGTGCTGCCCTAGAGTAGAATTATAGTTACAGCACAGAAATAGTAGATGAAACATCATAAGGATGTCCCATGTCCTATGATTACAATATAGAACAAATGGAGCAGTAGGGAAAACAATGTTTTTTAATGTCTTACAGACCTGACAATCATAGACTGGGTGACCCCTCCAACACATCACATCCAAAACAAAGTATGTTCTGTTTACTTCACTGTAAATACAGTCCAATATGGTGTAATCTGGAGAAGGAAATTCCAATAGTCAGCAATAAATAGCTTAACAGAATCCAGAAGGATAACCTCCTTAAAGCTCAATTACAAGCCCCTCAAATTTTCATTAGGTTAATGAAAATTAACCATCTGCTCTAGATACCTTTTAATCAACCTGTTCAGATATGTATGAAACACCTCTACAGCAGGTGGGATTTGAATCTTGCCTTCTGGCCCTGACAAAGGTACACTACCAAACTGCCAGAAGAGTCCTCAATTAGTTGCTCTAAAGAAGGAAACTTTAGAAGCCAATTTAAGCACAGCAAGCTCTCACAAACAGCAATGAAATAACAATCAGGTTATCTGTTCCTTTTTAGTGATGTTGGTTCAGGGATAAATAAAGGAGTTATAGATGAGTAGAATTATAGTTACAGCACAGAAAGAAACCATTCAGCCTGTGGAGCTCATGCTGGCTCTATCCAAGAATACTTCAGCCAGTCTCACTGCCCTGACCTTTCCCATAACCGTTTCCCCTTCAAGTACTTACCTGATTCCTTTGGATAAATGCAAGGTATCGCATTTTGGTAAAACAAACAAGGGCAGGACTTAGAGATAGTAAGGACTGCCGATGCTGGAGTCTGAGATAACACAGTGTGGAGCTGGAGGAACACAGCAGGCCAGGCAGCATCAGAGGAGCAGGAAAGCTAATGTTTCGGATCGGGACCCTTCTTCAGAAAATATTATTAACGGCAGGACTTATACAATTAATGGCAGGGTTCTGCTGCTGAACAGACAGACCTAGAGGCTCAGGTACATACTTCTTTGAAAGTTGCATCATAGGTAAACAGGGTGGTTAGGAAGACATTTAGCATGCTTGCCTTCATTGCTCAGATCGAGTATGGGAGCTGGATGTTATGTTAAGGTTCTACAGAATATTGCTGAGGCCACTTTTGGAGTACCTGTACGATTCTGTTATAGGAAGGATATTATTAAATTGGAGGGTTCAGAAAAGATTTACCAGGATGTTGCAAGGACGTGGGGGCTTGAGTAATAGCGTAGGCTGGGACTTTTTTCACTGGAGTGTAGGAGGTTGAGGGGTGACCTTATTGAGGTTTATAAAATCATGAGGGGCATAGATAAGGTGAATAGCAAAGGTCTTTTCCCAAGAGAGGGGGAGTTCAAAACTAGGTGGCATATTTTTAAGGCAAGAGGATAAAGATTTAAAAAGGGACCCGAAGGACAACTTATTCCACGCAGAGGGTGTTGATATGTGCAATGAGTAGTCAGAGGAAGCAATAGATGCAGGTGCAATTACAACATTTAAAAAACATTTCAACAGGTACATGAATAGGAAAGGTTTACAGGGATATAGGCCATATGCAGGCAAGTGGAACTAGTTCGGTTTGGGAAACTTGGGCATGGATGAGTTGGACCGAAGGGTCTGATTCCATGCTGTATGAATCCACAACCCTACACACCAGATTGCAACCACTCAGCATGGAGAATGGCTTTTCCTCGTGTCATCTTTTTCTCACCTTCAGTTTGCTTGCCATTCATTTCAAAATTGATGCCACTTGTCTCAATCTTTCTGCCAATGGGGAACAGTTTCTTTCTTTGTTGACCTAAATGATTTTGAGCATGCCTGTCAAGTAAGCTCTCAGCCTTCTCTCAGGAGAACAGTCTAACTTCTCTAATCTAACCAAAAGAATGGGACATAATACTCCCAACTGAGGCTAAATCAAAGCTCAATGTAAGGTTCATTACAACTTCATTGTTTTAATACTCTACAGATCTATTTATAAGTTTCAGGAACTGTATACCTTTTTAAACATTTTTTAAAGTGCCCTGCCGCCTTTTAACTTTGAGTCCCCAGATATAGTCAGACTCAGTAAGAGATCTGCAACTCCACATACCCCCACACAGCAAACCTCAGTTGGCAATCACTTCTTAGGCAAAAGTTTTTTTTTAAAATTCCCTCTTTACAAAGTAGCTCAATGGATAGGGGATAGTACAATACTGAAGCAGACAAAGGGCTCAAGTTTGTTTCCAGTTCTATGCAGGTTAAGGGCAGACACTGGGATGAGCCTCATTGCCCAACGGCACGAATGCACACGTATAAAACATAAATTACATATTAATCAGTTTGTCATCAAGTCAAGAGTTCTCAATCCTTGCTGAAAGAGACAATGAACATTGATTTGATCTCAGTACAGCTGTTAACAATTATCATGAGCAGTGCCTAAATTCTATATCCAACAGGAGTCAGTTCCAAAGACACTACTTCTCTAGTACTCAAGCAGTTCACTGAGTTCTTATGCTGTACTCAGCCACTGACAAAGCTCTGTTGACTTTAGGCACTTAGGATTTCAAGCTGCAGTTGCAATCAGCTGTCGGCACCTTGTTAAACTTTGATCACTTCAGTGCTGAGATGAACATACAGCTGCTGCTAAGGGCAGTTGCTAACTGGAGATTGTCCAATGTTTAAACATGTTTATTGCCTATGGCTGATAATGGGCAAATCTCTCCAACACAAAACCTGGCCATAATACAATGGGAACTGTGTTCAAAATTTGGTAGAGAGTTTTATTTGACCCTTACAACAGTGGTAGTAACATTACCAGAGAAGATGCTTAGATACAGGACTTACTTGTATTTGGAAAATAATGGACTAATTAGGGATGGTCAGTATGGCCTTATGTGGGGGATGTCTTGTCTCACAAACTTAAGATTGAGATTTTTGAGTTAAGTGCTGAAGATGACTGATGAGGTTAGGGCAGTGGATGTTGTTTATATGGACTTCACTAGAGCATTTAGGAAGATCCCTCATACATTGTATGGAATTCATGGCGAGTTGGTAAGTTGGACACAAAATTGGCTTTGTCATAGAAGACAGGAAATTTTTGTGGAGGCGTGCTTATCTGACTGGAGATCTGTGATGGTGGTGTGTCACAAGTATCAGTGCTGGGACATCTTATTTGTTATATAAATGATTTGGATAAAATGTAGGTGGTCTGATTAGTACGTTTGCTTATGACAGGAAAAGTTGGTAGAATCGTGGATAGCCAGGAAGGTTATCAAAAAGCATACAGCAGGATATAGATCAGTTGGAAAGTTGGGCGGAGAAATGGCTGATGAAGTTTAACTCATGCAAATGTGAGGTTACGCATTTTGGGAGGTCAAGTGCAAGAGGAAAGTATACTGTAAATAGCAGGACCCTTACGAGCTTTGATATACAGAGGGATCTTGGGGTGCAAGTCCATAGCTCCCTGAAGGTGACAACACAAGTGGATAAAGTAGTAAAGAAGGCATATGGCATGCTTGCCTTTATTGGTCAGGGCACTGAATATAAAAGTCATGTTGCAGCTGTATAAGATTTCAGTTAAGCCACATTTGGAGTATTATGTGCAGTTCTAGTTGCCACACTATAGAAAGGATGTGGAGGTTTGGGACAGGGTGCAAAAGAGGTTGACCAGGATGTTGCCTGGATTGGACTGTATTAGCTATAAGATGAGGTTGGACAAACTTAGACTGTTTTCGCTAGAGGAGGCTGAATGGCGACGTCCTAGAAGTATAGGAAATTATGAGGAGCACAGATAGAATGGATAGTCCAAAGTCTTTTTCTTAGGGCAGAAATATCAAATACTAGTGAGCATAGGTTTAAGCTGAGACAGGGAAAGTTTAAAGGAGAAGTGTGAGGATTTTATTTTAAATAGAGGCTGACAGGTGCCTGAACCACACTACCAGGGGAGATGATAGATGCAGATACATTAGCAAGGTTTAAGAGGCATTTAAACATGAACAAGCAGGGAATAGAGGAATACAGACCATGTGCAGGCAGATGTGATTAGTTCAGAATAGCATCATGGTCGGTACAGACATGATGAGCCAAACTGCCCTTCCCGGTGTTGCACTGTTCTAGGTTCTAAAATATGAAAGAACTGTTTCTACTGGTTTACAAATACAAACCACGAGATCATGTCTTTATTTTATAATTCAGGTAGGTTTCATTGCAGAGTTGTTAGAATATAGAATTCTTGATCAGAAGCAGCAGTGGAATTAGTAACCATGAAGCCATTTTAAAAAGGGAGGTTCGTTAAATATTTGGAAAGAGAAAGAAACAAATTTTAAAATGCAGTGGGAAAGGATGGGAGGAAGGGATTTTTCAGAGTGCCAGCATAGGCACAGGAAGCAGAATGACCCCCATTCAACACCATGCAATTCTGATTCTATGCTCAATTTTCTCTCTCTTGAGTCATGAAACAGCATGAGGGAAGATCTTTCTACTCAAATTGAACAAACTTATTAAAAACTATATTTTATTAAAGTAACTCACTAAAGGCTCTTCATAAGCACGTTCCAAATGATCAACCTCTACCAGTTATGAGCAGACGGGCAGTGAAGTTACTAATCATCTGCACTCTAAATCCTTGAGACGGACTGACACTCCTCACCCCAAACCCCACACCAGACCAATCCAGCCGACTTATAGGTCTACCTACACCAAGTGGACTGCAGCAGTCCAAAGTGGCAGCTCAACTCCGCATTTTCAATAGTAATTAGTATTAGTCCATGAGATCATAAGAAATAAAGTACAGGAGTAGGCTGTTTGACCCCTCAAGCCTGTTCTGCCATTCAACAGGATCGTGGCTGTTCTAGCATTCCTCATGTCTACTTTCCTGCCCTTTCCCTGTAACCCTTGATTCCCCTACTGATCAAGAACCTACCTCAACTTTGAATATACACAAGGACTCTGCCCTCACAGCTCTCTGTGGCAAGGAGTTCTGAAAGAAGAACTTCGTCCTCATCTCAGTCTTAGACTCCAAATAAAGGGGTGTTAATTTATGTCCTCTGGTCCTAGACTCTCCCATGAAAGGAAGCATCCTCTCAGCATTTACCCTGTCAAACTCCTGAAGAATCTTGTAGGTTTCAATGAGGTCACCTTTCTTTCTTCTAAATTCCAATTAGTAGATAAATAAATACGGACCTAGCTAGCTGAGCTCACATGCTGCAAAATAACAAATTTTAAAATACGTGTTTACCTTTGCCGGTAGCAGAGTTGTGCCGATTTCCACCAGGGAGGAGTGAGGGAAACCTGTTTACACAGAAGCCACTTCTCGTGTACGCAGCCGTGCTTCCCTGACCAAAGGAGATCCAATAGAAACCATTAGTGGATCAAATCAGAGTTTTGACCTCATTTTCACTTTCTCACTCTTCTGTTGGGTCTTCTGTTTATAAGACCTCTCCCTTCAACGTTTAATTACCATGTATCATTGTGCCACTTGGTGCAATATGTGGCCAAACTCTATATACCTGCGTTTGGCCTATTTCCCCGAATATCTTGACTTAACGAAAAATTATCCATCTTAGTTTTACAATTAACCGACCTAGCATTAATTGCCATTTGTGGAAGAGAGTTACAAACATCCATCACCCTTTTGTGTGTAGAAGTGCTTCCTAACATCAGTCCTGAATGGTCTGGTCCTAACTTTTTGACTATGCCACTTTGTCCTAGAATCCCCAAACGGTGGAAATAGTTTATATTTTTCTATCCTGTCTTTTCCTGTTATTACCTTGATAACTTAAAATCAGATCATCCCTTACCCTTCTAGAGAAAGCATGCCTAATTTGTATAATTTCTCCTCATAATTTACTTTTGAAATCCGGGTATCATTCTTGTAAACCTATGTTGTTGTCCCTCCAAGGCCAATATATCCTTCCTAAGGTGTGGTGCCCAGAACTGCTCAAAGTACTCCAAATGGACTCTACCAAGGTTTTGTACAATTGCATCATGTTTTGCAACCTTGTACTCCAGTCCTCTAGATATAAAAGCCAGCATTCCATTGTCTCTTAATTACTTGCTGCCCCCAAATCTCTTCACAGACGTCCACTGTATTTAACTGCATACTATCTAGAAAGCACCTGATCCACTCTTTTTTGGTCCAAAATAGATAACCTCACACTCACCTACATTGAAATCCACCTGCCATGGTTTTGCCATTCACCAAATTTATCAATATCCTTCTATAATTTTATGTCATAATCTATATTATCTACAATAGCCCAGGAAGTGGTTTCTTCCCCTTTTTGTTTTAGTGAGTGTTCTGTCCCCTTTCAGTTTATTCCTTTCCCCTGTCCCCTTTCAGTTTATTCCTTTCCCCTGTCCACTCCATTCGATTCTTTAGCACCATCCAGGAAGGCACTCATTGCCTGATTTCTCATAAACCAGCTCTGACAAAAGTCAGGATGGAGATATGTCAAAGACGGCCAATCAACAGATGAAATGTTTAAAATGCATAACATGTGATATTGACTTGTCCCCAGAAATGTCACACACATGTCGATTTTTAAAATTATTTCTTGTGCATCATTCTTCTTTAATCTATATTTTGCTTATAGATCAGTATGTTCCGCATTATTATAACATTAATCACAGCTCCTCCTTTCCAGAATTCTTTTGGATCATCAATGATCTCTTGCAGGCCTATTCATTGTGTACTGTGTCTTACACTGGTATGAATTTCCCTATCCTGACTTTCACGCTAGAGCTTTCCCTTTTCTGACCCCAAAATCAAACATTTCCCAGTTCTTTTCAATCTGGCAGTACATGTTAGTGAAGCTGCTCAAATGATGGTGCTGAATAGTGGGTCATGGCTGCTAGTCTCTTTGACAGTTATCCTAGATTGATATTGCAACGCTGCTGATAAAGGCAATGTGCTATGTGAATTCACATCTGGCAGCAGTAAGGTTATCCAATTGTGCAGGGCAGGAGGAATTTCAGGCACTCTACACTTACTCTGGAAGCTACGATGAGAGTCCGCTTGCCAACAGGACAGACCACCAGCAGCCATTCTTCAACCAGGTCACTGGGTACATCCACCAGCCACTCAGAAAGCATTAACTGCAAAAGACAGGCAGGCACAGCCAATTACAGACAGCTTCTTCATAAAGTTGCTGAAGGAAGTGTCAAATCCCATACACTGCACTGGTGTACTTGAAGTATCCCACATGTGCAATGTGTACGTGTAAAGCAATAGAGAAATAATATACTTACTGAATTATAAATAAAATATTACAGATGTTGGGAATCCGAAATTAAAAAAACCTGAAAATGCTGGAGAAACTCAGCATTTATGAAGCAAGAAACAAAGTTATTGTTTGGAGTTGTAAAGTTCCAAAGAAGCAATATTTGGCCCAAAAGAGTGGAGTTTCTCTACAGATACTGCCAAACCTGACAAGTGTTTGCAGCATTTTCTGTTGCCATTTAAAAGCTCTGAGGGCTTGTTCTGGGAGAGGACCAATTCCAAGATGAGCATTCCACATCTGTACTTCTCTTGGAAAACGTTAGTTGTGTTTTAATTGTGTTTAACAGTATACAAGCATTACCTGGGGTTTCACTTGAACAGCTAGACATAGTAGGGATCTTGTGGTGGAGTGGTAGTGTCCTTTTCTCTAAGCCAGAAGGTCTGGAATCAAGAACCACCTGCCCTGAAAATGTGTCAAGACTTATCCAAACAGGTTAATTAAATAAATTTGTATAAACACAGTTAACCGAGTGCAAGCAGTTCAGAGGACCTCCTCATGGATGGAGGCCTGCACTCTGGTCTCCCTGGAGAATGAGCATGCAGTCCACCAATGTACTTAGGTCTTACATAAACTGAGAGTGTTGCAGGGCTGGGGTGCATCATCTCACCACACAACAATTCCCAGTTTAAATTTTTTACATTTCATTTGTTCATTTGACTTTTGTTAAAGTGCCCCTTTAAGATACTGTCACTTATTTGGTTTAATTGGTTACTCAAAGCAGTGTAAAGGGGTACTGACCGAAACCGTAGCATGGTTGAGTTAGGGTGTATGTGCTTCTAATAAATGTAAAATCGAATAAAGATCGATGGACAGTACTGTCCATCATCGATTGGCTATGCGGAAATTAATGGAAATGTTCCATAAATGATTATATAGACCACTTAAAAATATTTTTAGAAATATTTCATCTGTGGGTCTCCTTTGTGGAATTTTGTATATTGTTTATTTCTCCAATTAAATGGGAATACAATTTTACTTCTGTGCAGAACTTGCTGGAAAAGCTCAGCAGGTCCGGCAGCATCTGTGGTGGGAAATCAGAGTTCACATTTCAGGTCAATAGACAATAGACAACAGACAATAGGTGCAGGAGTAGGCCATTCGGCCCTTTGAGCCAGCACCACCATTCATTATGATCATGGCTGATCATCCACAATCAGTATCCTGTTCCTGCCCTATCCCCATAACCCTCGATTCCATTATCTAGAAGAGCTCTATCCATCTGTTTCTTGAAAGTATCCAGAGACTTGGCCTCCACTGCCTTCTGGGGCAGGGCATTCCATATATCCACCACTCTCTGGGTGAAGAAGTTTTTCCTCAACTCTGTTCTAAGTGGCCTACCCCTTATTTTTAAACTATGTCCTCTGGTTCTGGACTCACCCATCAGCGGAAACATGCTCCCTGCCTCCAGAGTGTCCAATCCCTTAATAATCTTATACGTTGCAATCAGATCCCCTCTCATCCTTCTAAACTCAAGTGTATACAAGCCCAGTCGCTCCAATCTTTCAACAGATGATAGTCCCGCCATTCCGGGAATTAACCTAGTGAACCTACGCTGCACTCCCTCAATAGCAAGAATGTCCTTCCTCAAATTTGGAGACCAAAACTGCACACAATACTCCAGGTGCAGTCTCACCAGGGCTCTGTACAGCTGCAGAAGGACCTCTTTGCTCCTATACTCAATTCCTCTTGTTATGAAGGCCAGCATGCCATTAGCTTTCTTCACTGCCTGCTGTACCTGCATGCTTGCTTTCATTGACTGATGTACAAGAACACCTAGATCTCGTTGTACTTCCTCTTTACCTAACTTGACTCCATTTAGGTAGTAATCTGCCTTCCTGTTCTTGCCACGGAACACCCTTCCTCAGAACATCTGTTACACCTCACTAGGGTAGTGCGCTCGAAATCAAGGCCCACTAAACCTCAAGTCAGCAGTAAAATTAAGGATTTTATCAAAGTATGCAAAATCCCCAATTTTGACCCAGCAAAGCAGAAAACATGGACCAGGTTTCTAACTTGACAAACTACTATTTATTACAACTAAACAGATCCCTAGTACAACAATTCCTTCTTTGTTTTTAAAACAATTCTATTCCCCTATTTCAGCCCATAATTAAAGATACAGAAAAATAAAAAGATTTAGTCTTTACATTTCTCATACAGGTCAATCACTACAAGTGTGTCCTGCTCAAGAATCGCAATCTCATTTTTCAGTGAGTCAACCATGCACTCTCACATCAGATTCAGAAGCTTGTGGTTTGAAAGTCCATTCCAGAGACCTAAGCACAAAACACAGGCTGATGCTTGAGTGAAGTACTGAGAAAGGGCTGCCTTGTAGGAGGTACTGTCTTTCCAACTCATGTACAGGTAAAAGAGCCCACAGCACTATTTGAGAAGAGTAGGGCAGTTCTCCCCAGTGTTCTCCAATGCTTATTCTTCAACAAACATTATGAAAAGGCTGATCTGGTCATTATCACATTGCTGATTGTGATACCGTTCTGTGTGCAAACTGACTGCCCTGTGTCCCATACAGAACATGTCCCACTTCAAAAAGCAATTGCTTGTAAAGCACTGTGGTTTTGTAAGGTCATACAATGATACAACTTCTTTTCTTCATCAATTAAGTTATATTAGGAATGAGCATGGACCCAGAATCTCACGTTTATCAGATGTGCAATCTCAGGCACTCCACATTGCGGGGATGTAGTGTCTTTATAGGAACAGAAAAGCCTGCAGCACTGAGAATTATCTCAAGCCACTTCCATGGTGCCATACTACAACTGGTTCCGATGGGGATGAAAATTACTGCTAAATCTAACAGTGATAAATGAGAATGTTGTCATAGTTATCGAGACCCCGTTTACACACATCAAAATCCAGGTCGAGTTGAAGTCAATCTGTCACCAGTTGCAAATAGCACAGACGTCCCATAAAAGAGGCAAGAGAGTCTAAAATCCATTCGCCCATAAACAGAGTTACTATAGTCATACGGACACAATTATATATAGGAGAAAACATTTCCATTTGGCCCCTTGGGGCAGTTCTGTCATTCAATACAATCATGGCTGATCTTCTGCGTCACTCACAATCTGCTTCCCACATCCCTCAACTCCTTGAAAGGCCAAGAGTCAGGAGCAATAGGTCAAGTGCTACTTCCCTTTCCAGTGAAACATTTGCGCGAAATACTGGACCTCAGTACGGGAAAAGGTTCAGTTGGCAACCTTCCATTCAGATCATTTACGGGTAATGTTTTTCTTTTGTGTTTCAACACTCGTAAAAGCTGCCAGGTTCATAGAAAAGGCTATGCTTACCCTTACTGCACAGTATTGCATATTGGCAGCACACAATATTAACTATCTCTGTGAATCTAAGTGACCGGTACAGGCGTACAACACAAAGCAATAGTATTTACGAACTTGAGCACACGTGGGTATCTATCCTAGAGTGACAGTACGAAGTAAAAACTGAAAGAACGGCGTTTGCTGTAAATCAGGGACAAAAACAGAAGTTGCTGGAAAAGCTCAGCAGGTCTGGCAGCATCTGTGAAGAAAAAAAATTTCCATGTTATTTCAGGTACAATGACCCTTCGTCAGAACAGTTCTGAGGAAGGGTCACTGGACCCAAAATGCTAACTCTGATTTTGTTTTTCTTCACACATGCTGCCAGACCTGCCGAGCTTTTCCAGCAACTTCTGTTTTAGTTCCTGACAGTAGAAAGTTCTGGGCACAAACAGAGCAAGATGGTAACTTTACTCACAAACTCATATTCTTTGACCGCAACTTGAAATTTAGTGGCCTCTTGCTTAGTTGAAACAGGCAGCAGATGCATGGAAACACACCAACTCCAAGTCAACCTGACCTGAAATTACATTGCCATTCTTTTGTTGCCACTGGGTCAAAAATTTGGAACACCCTCCCGAACAGCAAGGGGAGTGTTTCTTCTCAATATGGAGTGCGCAGCTGAAGGCAGGTCACGCTGCTCAAGGGTAATTGGAAATGCTGGCTTTGCTAGTGATGCCCATCTTCAAGAAATTAATTAAAATTCTAGGTGTAGACACATTAAAGCAAAAGATTGGTTAAGGTACTTTCCATTTTATGTCCTCTCCCAATTTTCCTCACTGGGAAAAAACATTATGAATTTTGATGCAATATTAAGAAGTTTTTGTAATTGCTCCAAGAGCACATATACCAAAACGGGAAAAAAGCACGGCTCCTGCACAAGGGACACTTGCCTGTTCATCAAATATTGTGCATTTTAAGCCAGGCTTTAATTCTTGGAGGAGACCAATTGATGCAAGCTGCTCCCTCAGTGTAGGAGGCCACTGGCAAAGTGAAGCTGGCATAGTCCAAATTCCCAACCAAATGATGGACCACTTCCAAATCTGACTAATCTCAAAATATGAACTAACTGATTCTGACCACCGTTCCACCACAAATGCAAATTTACTAAAGATGAGCAGATATTTCCTAAACTGTGGAGTTGAATAAAGCCTGAAATGTGCATCAAACAATATGAAAGTATCATTAAGTGGACAGCGAGGAAGATTACCTCCGAGCACAACAGGAGCTTGATCAGATGGACTGATGGGCCGAGGAGTGGCAAATGAAGTTTAATTTAGATACATGTGAGGTGTCACATTTTGATAACCTGCACAACTTGTACAGTTAATGGTAGAACCCTGGGGAATGTTACCAAACAGAGACGCAGGGATGCAGGTGCAGAGTTCCTTGAAAGTTGAGTTGTTGGCAGACAGGGTGGTAAACGCTTTCATTGGTCAGGACACCGGAGAGAGGAGCTGGGACACCATGTTGCTGCTACACAGGACATTGGTGAGGCTACTTTTAGAATAGTGCAGACAATTCATGTTGCCCTTCCATAGGAAAGATCCTGTTAAACTTGAGAGGGTGCAGAAAAGACTTAAGGATGTTGCCGGGACTGGAGGGCTTGGGTTACAGGGAGAGGCTCGGGTTTTTTCTCCCCCTAGAGTGCCAGGGGCAGAAGTCATCTTAAAGGGGTTTATAAAATCATGAGGGGCATGGATAGGGTCAATAGCTAAGGGCATTTTCCTAAGGTGGGGGAGTCCAAAACTAGAAGGCGTAGGTTTAAGATGAGAGGGTAAAAATTTAAAAATGACCAAAGGGGCAACATTTTCGTGCAGTAGATGGTGTACGTATGGAACTAGATACAAGAAGAAGTGGTAGAGGCAAGTATAATTATAACATCTAAAAGGCATCTGGATGGGAACATGAATAGGAAAGGTTTACAGGGATATGGGCTAAATGCTTACAAATTGGGAAAAAAAGGTCAGACTGAGATGTCTGAGATAATACGGTGTACAGCTGGATGAACACAGCAGGCCAAGCAGCATCAGAGGAGCAGGAAAGCTGACGTTTCGGGTCGAGACCCTTCTTCAGAAAAAGATGATGAAAAAGACTGAGATGTCTGGTTGGTCCGGACGAATCAGACCGAAGGATCCTTTTGTTTCCATGCTGTATGACTCTTTAACCCTACAATAGGTTCTCCAACAAAAGTGAACATAGCAGAAATAACGTTTAGTTGATTAAATTCTTTGACTGCTAAAAAGAACAACAAAGAACAGTACAGAACAGCAACAGGCCCTTCAGCTCACCAAGACTGCGTCGACACATATTGCCTTCCGAAACAAAACACCTTGTGCCTCTACGTGGCCCGTTCCTTGTCTACATCTGTCAAGATGCCTCTTAAACATTGGCAGCAGTACTTACCACCCCACTGTGTTAAAAAAAAAACTGCCTCTCATCTCCTTTAAACTTTCTCACTTTTACCTTAAGCCTATGTTTCCAACTAACTGACATTTCCACCTTGGGAAAAAGACTCAGGCTAACCACGCTATCCGAGTCTCTCATAATTTTGTAAACGTCTATCAAATCACCATCTCATCCTTCAAATGAAACCAAACCACATTTATCCAATTTCTCCTCATAGCTAATATACTCCAAACCAGGCCACATCCTGGTAAATCATTGCTTTACCCTCTCCAAAGCCTTCACTTCCTTCTGATAGTGTGGCATCAGAACTGTACACAATATTCCAACTGTGACCTAACTTACATTCTGTACAGCTGCAACATGACTCGCTAATTTTACACACTGTGCCCTGACTGATGAAGGCAAGCATGTCATACAAGGTCTTCACCACCTCATCCACTTGTGTTGCCAATTTCAGGGAACTGTGATCCTGTACACCTGGATTCCGCTGTATGTTAATGCCGCTAAGGGTTCTGCCATTTACTGTGTACTTTCCTCCTGCATTAGATCTTCCAAAAGGCATCACATCATATATGTCTGGATTAAACCCCATCTGCCAATTCTCTGCCCAAGTGACAGCCTTTCTGTATCCTCTGGCAATCCTCTATTCTATCTGCAGCTCCCCCAATCTTTACGTAATCTGGAAACTTACTAATCAAGCCACCTACATTCTCCTCCAAATCATTTATGTATGTTATAGACAACAGGGGTCCCATTACTGATCCCCGCAGAGCATCACTGGTCACCGATCTCCAGTCAGAAAAAACCCTTTCACCACTACTCTCTGATTTCTATGACTAAGCCAATTCTGTATACATCTTGCCAGCTCACTGCGGATCCCATGTGACTATATCAGCCTGCCATGAGAAACCTTGTCAAAGGCTTTGCTAAAGTCCATATAGACAATATCTACCACCCTGCTCTCAATCATTTTTGTCACTTCTTCGTTCAAAGCCATGCTGCCTATCGCTGATAAGTCCATATTTTTCCAATTGCGAGCAAATCATATCCCTAAGCCTCATCTCCAATAATTTCCCTCAAACTGATGCAAGGCTCACTGGCCTGTAATCTTCCAGATTATCCTTGTTGCCCTGCTTAAACAAAGGAAATGTTGGCTATTCTCCAGTCCTCTGAGACCTCTCCTGAGACTAAGGAGGATACAAAGATTTCGTACAAGGCCCTAGCGATTTCCTCATCAGCCTGCTTTAGCATTCTAGGAAAGATCCCATCAGGTCCTGGGAACTTGGCTACCTGAATGCTTTTAAAACACCCATCACCTCCTTTTTCATGTTGACATACCCTAGAATATCAACAAACCACTCCAGACACTACCATTCACCACGTCATTCTACTTTGTGAATACCGATACGAAGTATTCATTAAGAACCTCACCCACTTCCTCTGGCTCCATCACACATTCCCTCCTTTGTCCTCGAGTGAAGCTACCCTTTCCCTAGTTAAACCTCTTACTCCTTATATATGTATAAAACATCCTGGGATTTTTCTTAACTGTATTTGCCACATCTCATCACCCCTTCTAGCCCTCCTAATTCCTTGCTGGAGTTCTTTCCTGCTGTCTTTGAATTCTTTGAGGGCTCTGTCTGTCTTCAGTTTCTGAAACCTTACGTATGCCTACTTTCTCTTTTTGACTGAGCTCTAAATTTCTCTTGTATTCCAAGGTTTCTGAATCTTGCCATCCTTATCCTTCATTTTCACAGGAACATGCTCGTCTTGAACTCTCAACAACTGGTCTTTAAAAGTTTCCCATATGACAGGTGTGGACTTACCTTCACACAGCTGCCCAATTTTATATTCCCTAGCTCCTGCTTAATATTGTGGTAATCAGCCTTCCCCCAATTCAGTACTCTCATCCGAGGACTACACTTATCCTGACCCATAATAAGTTAAAATTTACAGAATTATAGTCACTGTTCCTGAAATGCTCTCCCACTGAAGCTTGGATCACTTGGCCACGTTAATTCCCCAAAACCAGGTCTATTATTGCACCTTTCCTAATTGAACTGTTTACATATGGTTTCAAAATAAACTGTCCTAAACACCTAACGAATTCTGATTTCACGCACCGCCCTCTCCCAATCCAAGCCCTGGCACTAAACGAGTCCCAGTCAATACAAGGGAAGTTAAAGTCACCCACCACAGCACCCTGTTGTTTTCACATTTTGCCATAATCTGTCCATATATATATGGACCTCCATAGTCTGCTGACTGTTGGGAGGCCTGTAGTACAACCCCAAAGTAATGCACTCTTCCGGTTCGTGAGCTCTACCCATACTGCCTTGCTGGATGAGCCCTCCAAGCTGTCCTCCCTCTGTACAGCTGTTAAATTCTCCCTTATCAGTAAATCAACTCCCCCACCTGTTTTACATCCCTCTCTATCTCACCTGAATCCCATATTTAACTGCCAGTTTCTCAACCTGACCCATCCAGGCCCCCACTGCTGATATCAGTGCTAGAAGGCATTTGAGTGGATTCAGTTACATTAATCGAGCTGCAAATCTTGACTAAGCTTCTCCAGCTGAGGATGCCCCAACGTGCCTTGTTTTTGATGGAGTAGTCAGTGTTATTGTGTAGGAAACACAGCAACCAGTTTGTGCACAGCAAGGGCCTAGTAACAGCAATGCACAGTGATGTTAATTGATGGATAAACAATGGCCTGGATGGTAGGGAGAACTCCCCTACTCTTATTTCTAGCAGTGGAATGGGATCTTGTACAGCGTCCGTGAGAGGGCAGATAGTTTAATGTTTCTGATGGTCAGACTGGACAGAGAGTTGACCCCCAACACAGGCGGCCATGGGAAACAAGGATCAATTTTACGTCTGGGTCCCACACTAAACACCAGTGGAAGGGAACGGGAGACGTGTGACCTCTCTTCACAGACCCCTAAACTACTTCAATGGTTTGCACAAAGATACAGTGAAATAAATGTCCACGTCTGGTGATAGCAATGTACAGAGAGAGAATATAAACAGGTACTTCTGCTATAATGTGTGTTACGTTAATGCAAATTGGCTGTAACGTGATTGATGATTAGTGAGTGGATGCTGTTTGGATAACACGAACTTGCCACTGTATAGTATAGCAATTTCCCTATAACACTAATTTCATGAAGATTTTCTATAGTGCGAGGTCACACACGAACGCAACTATCGTGTTATAGGAGAACTACCTGTATGCTGTAATATGCAGAAATATGATGGAACTCAAGCACTTTTGAGGAAATCACTATTTAAAAGAACTTCTGTGAAACAAATAGTTCATCCATCATTCAATTTTCTGTATGTACACAATGACAGGGCTTAAGCATGAAAAGCAGAGCCCATGTACACTATAAACTCCATGCACTATATGCTCTCCTGGAATATACTTTCTGTACTGCCAATTTTACTTCTTTCCTGATCCATTTAGTATACACTGGAAATAGGCTGTTCAATCAGACTTTTTTTCCCCCAAAAAGGTGACGCCTATGGGATAGCTAGTTAGCCACTGACCAAACTGGCTGGAATGAGTGAGCATGTTAAAGCCATGGAAATCTTTCTTTTATTTAAAACATCCTCTGGAGAGCCATATCTCGAAGGATGTTGAGCAAATTCTGGTCATATAACTCATTTATGATGTGAAAAGATTCCGCATAAATAACAACATAAGAACAGAAATAGACCATTTGGCCCATCGCGTTTGTTCTGCTGATATATCATGGCTGATATATTTCTCAACTCCATTCTCCTGCCTTCTCCCTGGAATCTTTAATCCCCTTTCTAATCAGAAACCTATCTATCTCTGTCTTAAATACACTCAATGTCCAGGCCTCCACAGGTTTCACTCTCTGGCTAAAGAAATTCCTCTTGGTTCTAAAGGGTTGGTCCCTTCACTCTAAGGCTGTGCCCTTGGGTCCCAGACTCTTCTAGTGGAGATATATTCTCTACGCCCACTCTCTCCAGGCCGCTTAGCATTCTATAAGTTTTGATGGAGATCTCCCACCCCTCACTCTTTTGAACTTCATCAAGTACAGGAACAAAAACAAAGTTGCTGGAAAAGCTCAGCAGGTTTGGCGGCATCTGTGGAGGAGAAAACAGAGTTAACGTTTCGGGTCCGATGACCCTTCCTCAGAATGGATGGTGGCTGGGAAAACATCAGTTTATTTGGAGAATTTAGGGAGGTGGGTGAGGTAGGGAGTAAACAATAGGATAGAGCCCAAAGAGAGAGAAAGACAGTTGGACAGACAAAGGAATTGATAACGATCAGGCTGGGAGGGTGAATAGTTGTTAATGGGGACTGTTGGTGACTAACAACATGGGGTGTGTAGTGGCAGGCTACATGGTAACAAGGCCTGGTGTGTGGGGTGGGGGGCTGGGACATGGGAGAGTTTAGGCCCTAAAATTATTGAACTCGATATTGAGTCCGGAGGGCCGTAGGGTCCCCAAGCAGAAAATGAGGTGTTGTTCCTCCATCTTGTGCTGGGCTTTACTGGAACACTGGAGCAAGCCAGAGACAGAGATATTGGCCAAGGAGCAGGGTGGTGCATTGAAGTGGCACCACTTGTTGAAGGATGTGAGCAAATTCTGGGCTGCACCACTCCGCAGTTCCACTTCATTCTCCAGCTCATTCGTCGTGCTAACAAGAAACTTTTTCTTTTGCTTTCAGGCATCTAGATGCACCGACTCAAAAATACCCATGGCCCTCTGGAACCTACCTCTCCTCCCCTTCCCTCTGACTTTATTCCCTCCCCCCACCTCCTGTCAGGTATTCACCATCCCTCCTAACCTTCCGCTCTCCGATACTGAACGCTCTGTACTCACCAAAGGCCTCAGCTTCATCCCTCTGCGTCCTGACCTTAACGAATTTCAGGCACGACATGACACTGAACTGTTCTTCTGCCATCTTCGCCTCCGTGCTCATTTCTTTGGACAAGAGTCCTCTCCCCGTCCCACAGACCCCTCTGCCCAACTCCAACACTCTCCCTCCACCTGGATCCCTCCCTCCAGCCTTTTACCTGCACTCAATTTTTTCATTGAGAACTGTCGACGTGACATCAGTCGCCTCAATTTCACTGCCCCTCTTGACAAATCCAACCTATCACCCTCCGAACGGACTGCACTCCGTGCACTCAGATCTAACCCTAACTTTGTCATCAAGCCTGCTGATAAGGGTGGTGCTGTTGTAATCTGGCGTACTGACCTCTACCTTGCAGAGGCTGAGCGCCAGCTCTCAGATACCTCCTCCTACCTTCCCCGGACCATGACCCCACCATGGCACGTCAGGCCATTGTATCCTCTACGGTTACGGATCTCATTTCATCCGGTGATCTCCCCCCATCCGCTTCCAAGCTAATAGTCCCCCAACCCAGCACAGTTCGTTTCTACCTCATACCAAAAATCCACAAACAGGACTGTCCAAGTAGACCCATTGTTTCAGCCTGCTCATGCCCCACAGAACTCATCTCTTCCTACCTTGACTCAGTCTTTTCCCCCCGGTCCAATCCCTACCCACAAACATCCATGATTCATCTGACGCCTTAAGCCGGTTTCAAAGCTTCCAGTTTACCGGCTCCAGCCACCTCCTCTTTACCATGGATGTGCAATCCCTTGACACATCCATTCCCCATCAGGAGGGTCTTAGGGCTCTCCGCTTCTTCCTGGAGCAAAGACCTGAACCATCCCCATCCACCACCACCCTCCTCCGCTTGGCCGAGCTTGTCCTCACCCTCAACAACTTCTCTTTCAACTCCTCTCATTTTCTTCAGGTAAGAGGGGCTGCCATGGGTACCCGCATGGGCCCTAGTTATGCCTGTCTCTTCGTGGGGTACGTGGAACATTCCTTGTTCCAGTCCTATTCTGGACCCCACCCACAACTCTTTCTCTGATACATCGATGATATCATCGGTGCTGCTTCCCTCTCTTGTCGAGAATTGGAAAACTTCATCAATTTTGCCTCCAATTTCCACCCTGCTCTCACTTTCACCTGGTCTATCTCTGACTCCTCCCTTCCCTTCCTCGATATTTCTGTTTCCATTTCTGGGGATAGACTGGACACTAATATCCATTACAAACCCACCGACTCCCACAGCTGCCTGGACTATACATCCTCACACCCCACTTCCTGTAAAGACTCCATCCCATTCTCTCAGTTCCTCCGTCTCCATCGCATATGTTCAGATGAGGCCAACTTCGACAAGGGAGCTTCCGAAATGTCCACATTCTTCCTCAACCGAGGATTCCCCAGCTCTGTTGTCGACAGGGCCCTCAATTGGGTCCGACCCATCTCCCACACTTCTGCCCTCACCCCTTCTCTTCCCTCCCGCAACAGCAATAGGGTTCCCCTTGTGCTCACCTACCATCCCACCAGCATTCACATCCAGAAGATCATCAGACGCTATTTCCACCACCTCCAGCAAGATGCCACCACCAGACACATATTCCCCTGCCCTCACTTGTCCGCCTTCCGCAGGGACCGTTCCCTCCGGGACACCCTGGTCCATACTTCCTGCACCCCCAACACCTCCCCACAGCCCTACGGCACCTTCCCCTGTAACCAGCGAAGGTGTAACACCTGTGCAATTGCCTCCTCCTTCCCCAGTACCCAAGGGCCCAAACATACCTTCCAGGTGAAGCAACACTTCACCTGCACTTCCCAGAATCTAGTCTACTGCATTAGCTGCTCACAATATGGTCTCCTCTACACTGGGGAAACGAAGCGTAGACTTGGCAACCGCTTCGAAGAACATCTACGTTCCGCTCACAAAAAAGACCCTGAACAACCTGTTGCCTGCCACTTCAATGCACCCCCTTGCTCCCTGGCCAATATCTCTGTCTCCGGCTTGCTACAGTGTTCCAGTGAAGCCCAGAGCAAGCTGGAGGAACAACACCTCATTTTCCTCTTGGGGACCCTACAGCCCTCTGGACTCAATATCGAGTTCAATAATTTTAGGGCCTAAACTCTCCCATGTCCCAGCCCCCCACCCCACACACCAGGCCTTGTTACCACAAAGCCTGCCACTACACACCCCATGTTGTTAGTCACTAACAGTCCCCATTAACAACTATTCACCCTCCCAGCCTGATCGTTAGCAACTCCTTTGTCTGTCCAACTGTCTTTCTCTCTCTTTGGGCTCTATCCTATTGTTTACTCCCTACCTCACCCACCTCCCTATATTTTCCGAATAAACTGACGTTTTCCCAGCCACCATCAGTTCTGAGGAAGGGTCATCGGACCCGAAACGTTAACTCTGTTTTCTCCTCCACAGATGCCGCCAGACCTGCTGAGCTTTTCCAGCAACTTTGTTTTTGTTCATCAAGTACAGACCCAGAGTCCTCAACAGCTCCTCATAACTACAAGACGTTCATCCTGGGATCATCCTTGTGAACCCCCTCTGGACTCCCCCAGCAAGGCCAGCAAATTCTTCCATACATACAGGGCACAATAGTCCAAAGACAGTCTGATTGGAGTATCATACAGCCTCAACAGTACGTCCCTGCTCTTGTATTCTAGCCCACTTAAAATGAATGCCAACAGTGCATTTGCCTTCCTAATTGCTAACTGAACCTGCTTGTTAACCTTAAGAGAATTTGAACTAGGAATTAGATTTCCGAAGCCTTTCTCCATTTAGAAAATAGTCTTCCCAAAGTGCATAACCTCACACTTTCCCACACTGTACTCCACCTGCCACTTCTTTGGCCACTCTCCTAGCTTGTTCAAGTCCTTCTGCAGCCTCCCTGCTCCCTCCATCTATTTTTGTGTCATCTGCAAACTTAGCAATAATGCCATCAGTGTCTTCAGCTGGATTTCGATAGGCTGAGTCAACTGCCCATTTCACATACAGGATGCCACACTGGGTGACAGGATTTCTCACATTGTCACTTCAACTCAACAGTTTCCCCCACCAATCTTAAAAGACCCTTAGTAACCTTCTCAGCTGTTATTTGTTCAAAACTTTTCTCACACTTTTAGTTCCTTTACACTCGATGGGATTCCAACGTGTAGTAAAATGTTCTTGCACTGTAAATTACTTGGGAGTTTGTGAAAGGCTCCATGCAAATTTAAATCTGTTCTCCCCAAAATTGAGACAGAAGGGCTGCTTAAATTTAAATGGCACTGAAAAACGATAAATTATCCTTTTCTAACATTCCAGTGTGGTGAACTACACGCATGAATGAACATTCCATCTTCTAATCCCTCAGAGTTACTCTTGCACCCTAAGAAGAGGGCTGAATGACTCGGGGAAAGCTGTACTATTCAGACAGGACAATACTGCCATCTGCAGCAGGCAAGCAGAACTATGTGAAGTAAAACGCCATTTAATGACTTCAGGTACTTCTGAGCAAAACATTTCAATCTATAGAAACAACAACAAAAAAAAATTTGGGCACGAATACAAATACAGCATCTTGTATAAAGCAGTGATAATTGCCGAGGAGAGAAGTGGCTGCAACACAAATTATTTTCCGTTCATGAAAACAATTGTCCTTTTCAGAGACTGGGGAGAAGCAACTAAAAATTCAGTCAGCAGGACCACGTAGCCACATAATTCACAGAAAAATAAAGACATTCTACCAAAAACAAACTGTGGTGTCTTTTATACAGGTAATTGTCTGATTTAGTGATTTTAAAGTACATTTCTACATCCCATATATTGACCCAGGCTTTACAACTAGTGTCAATGCATTGGTCATTAGGATTCCTGTACCCTGTCTATATTGCATTATTGCAGCCAAGACTTCTGATCCAGCTGCATCATGGATCAGTGCAGACTTTGAAGAGCAGCACTGGTAAGTGCGGGAGCAGGAAAAGGCTGGAGAAGAGAGAACCTGTCCTCTTTTCATACTGTCAGGTTCTGCGTTCAGTTAAGTTTTAAAAGTCTCAAGGTTCAGTGGTGAATGGCTGAGTGGGGAAGTTGGTCAGGCAGTGATGGTGGAGGTGAGGTGTTATCAGGTTTGGCGTGTTATGCATATGTCATTCAAGCCTCTAATGCTGAGCCATAAATCAAGGAAAATCCCGGGCAAAATAAGCCAGCCCACTAGGGGCAAAATAAGCCAGCCCACTAGAAGTTTCAATTTCCAGGACAACTTCAGCGAGCTTGTGCATATCCGGATCAACAGTCCCTCTAAGCTGTGCAGCCACTGGGAAGTGCCACTTATGTGCATGCTGATACATAGCTTCTGCTTCAGAAGCTGCTGTCACCATGCACAGCCCTTGGTAGACTGAGCAACAGCAAGAAAAGTTAGAGGGAACATTGATCAGGGCTACCACAATTAAATCCACATTTTACTGCTCTGAATCTGGGAAGGTTCAGACCATCTATGACAGTAGCACCTCATTTCAGTGACCCATTCTGACATATCCCCAGGTACTGACTATAACTGAATGAGTATTTATTCAGGCAAGGGGAATACACAATAATCCATAGGACTGTGCTGAAGAAGCATTGTCAGGATAGCATTACGAAGTGCTGATGAGTAGCCTTGTTGAAATTTCTGCCTTTTCTCCTGACAACAAGTAGCTTACATCATCAAAATATTATCTGGGCATTAACTCATTGGTGGGATCTTGCTTCACACAAGTGGCTTCCAGATGCTGTCGTGACTAACAACAAACAACTAAATAGTAAATTGTGTGAGAAGTTGCATTTATGTGATCTCAAGACACCCCAAAGCTCTTTCCTGGCACAACCCCTTATCAATAGTCTTTTGGGAAAACACCCGAGAGTACTGTTACCTAGTGAACAGGCCATGTCCAAATTAAGAGTCATGCCCACTTGTCCTGGTCTCTCCCACGGGATGTTTTAACCCATTGGGACATTCTCATTGCGAGTCAAAGTCTCCCAGTCCCTGTACAGGTGTCACTTTATTAATCTCTGCATTTGTAGCAGATTAAGGCATAGGCCAATTCTACAGACAGAGGGAGAGTTAACCAGATGGAGGGGTTTTTCCTTCCTGAATCTCTGAAGAGTCTGATTGGACTTTAGTTCCTGAGCACCAAGCAGTGGTCATTCTTCAGGACTAGGTTTTGTTGGCCGATTTAACAATCAACACAGCCTTGGTTCACTTGAATGCACACATTTCTGGTTAAATCAACGTACGAGAATTAGGACAGGGAGCCCCACCTTATTTTCCCATAAAAACCAAAAGAACTGTGGATGCTGCAAATCAGGAACAAAGTTGCTGGAAAAGCTCAACAGGTCTGGCAGCATCTGTGAAGAAAAAAATCAGAGTTAACATTTTGGGACCAGAGACCCTTCCTCAGAAATGTTAACTCTGATTTTTTTCCTCACAGATGCTGCCAGACCTGCTGGGCTTTTCCAGCAACTTTTGTTTTTGTTCCTTATTTTCCCATATTTGCCTAGGGATGATGCAGAAAACCTACTGCTGAAGCTTGACCCACTTCTTGATCAAGAGGCTGCAATCAGCACCCTTCCTCGGAGAATGGCTCAAGAATATTTTCCGACCTGGTTTGCGTAGCGTTTGGGTAGCTTCCTCTTTGTCACTTCAACTTCCATTTCATCATGTCCCTCTGGTTCCTCCTCACTGTCTTCTCCTGTCCAGTCATCTTCAGCCAGACGCCTTGCATGGTTAACATAATTCAGACGCTGCCTTTTGATGCAGAAGCACAAAGCAAAGTTGAGGTTAGTACAACACTAGTGATTAAATACAGCACAAAGTGCAGAATCTGTAGAGTGTCCTTTTCAAACCTCAGGAAATTTCGAAGTTCTTTACAACCAATAATGTACTTTTGAAGTGCAGCCACTGTTGTAAATTGGGAAGTGCAACAGCATGTTTCCACACAAAAAGCTCTCACAAACAGCACTGTATCAATGATAAGCTAAAAAGAAGTGATGGATAAATATTTGCCCATAAGAGGAGGAAATCTTTTGCTCAATTTGGAACTAACACGGTGGGATATTTCATGTTCACTTGAGGGTAGACGGGCCTCCATTTAATGCATCATTAAAAGGATGGCTCCTCTGACAATATAGCTCCTCTTTAGTACTTTTAAAAAACAGTAAACTCAGCAGAAGGATATATTCCCAAAACATCACCTAGCCTTTCATCTTGATAGAAACTAGCCGACATCACAATCGTATTGAAATAAAACAAAGAACTGCAAATGCTGGAAATCTGAAATAAAAACAAAGTGCTGGAGAAACTCAGCAGGTCTGGCTGTAACTGTAGAGAAGGGAACAAAGTTAATATTTCAAATCCAGCCACCCTTCTTCAAATTGATTCTCTCGCAGTTTCTGTTTTTATTTTTAAATCACAATGATATTATCTGGCCTCTATCACAGTCATTTGAGAGATCTGGTTTTGCACAAATTGGCTGCCTCCATTTCTAAATTACAACAACAATATTCATTACCTGAAAAGCACTTTGGGACAACACCAGGTTGTGGAGGTTCTATACAAATGCAAGCACTTTTTGTTAAAAAATGGATGGCAGTATCCAATAAACAGGGCACGGTGGCTCAGTGGTTAGCACTGCTGCTTCACAGTGCCAGGGACCCGGGTTTGATTCCACCCTCAGGCGATTGTCTGTGTGGAGTTTGCACATTCTCTCCATGTCTGCGTGGTCTCCTCCGGGTGCTCCAGTTTCCTCCCAAAGTCCAAAGATGTGCAGGCTAGGTGCCCTGGCCATGCTAAATTGCCCGTAGTATTCAGCAATGTGTAGATTAAGTGGGTAATTGGGTGATGGGCCTGGAGGGGATGCTCTGAGAGTCGGTGTGGACTTGTTGGGCCGAAGGGCCTATTTCCACACTGTAGGGATTCTATGAATAAACCTTCTGCCACTGGAGAAAAACAACAGGAAGCGGCCATTTTTGTATCGCAGGACCAATTGATTTATAATCATTAACAGTGGCAATATCTTGTTCAAAATGCAAGTGGCAGCATTTTTGAGAGATGGTCTTCTTTGGGACGGTCTGGTTATAAATACAAGTCTTGTCTTCTCAAACCCCAGTGCAGATATTCAATAAGTTAAGCTAGAACCCCCACAACATTCCCAGTAGATTTACATTTCCCCATATCTTCCTCCCATATCAATAGGACAAAAGAAGCAGAGTTTGTTTTGTAAGAACAGCTGTATACCTGTCTAATCAGAGGCACATATAGAAGGACCTTTTTAATCAAACAATATGATACCTGATTTTTTTTTTTTGTTTTCGTGGTGAGACAACTGGGAGAAGCATACCTTGAAATGGCAAAAACTGATTCAGCAAACACCACCTTACATTGGCAGTGTCTTTAATATAATCCTCAGACTCTACAGGGGAATTCTAAAACAAAACATGGCACTGATCCACACAGGGCAATATTAGGACAGACAAGCAAAAGCTCACTGTAAATTACAGGGTTTAAGAACAGCCATAATAGAAGAAAGAGAAGATGATGCAGACAAGATTAGGGAAGAGATAAAAGGTACTGCAGATGCTGGAGAATCCGAGATAACAAGCATGGGGCTGGATGAACACAGCAGGCCAAGCAGCATCATAGGAGCAAGAAAACTTGACGTTTCGGGCCTAAACCCTTCATCAGAAATGGGGGAGGGGAAGAGGGTTCTGAAATAAATAGGGAGAGAGGGGGAGGCGGATAGAGGATGGATAGAGGAGAGGAGGCAGACAAGTCGAAGAGGCGGGGATGGAGCCAGTAAAGGTGAGTGTAGGTAGGGCGGTAGGGAGGAGATAGGTCAGTCCAGGGAGGACGGACAGGTCAAGGGGGCGGGATGATGTTAGTAGATAGGAGATGGGGGTGTGGCTTGAGGTGGGAGGAGGGGATAGGTGAGAGGAAAAACAGGTTAGGGAGGTGGAGATGAGCTGGGCTGGTTTTGGGATGCGGTTGGGGGAGGGGAGATTTTGAAGCTTGTGAAATCCACATTGATACCATTGGGCTGCAGGGTTCCCAGGCTGAATATGATTTGCTGTTCCTGCACCCTTCGGGTGGCATCACTGTGGCATTGCAGGAGGCCCAGGATGGACATGTCATCTGAGGAATGGGAGGGGGAGTTGAAATGGTTCGCGACTGGGAGGTGCAGTTGTTTGTTGCGAACTGAGCGCAGGTGTTCTGTAAAGCGGTCCCCAAGCCTCCGCTTGGTTTCCCCGATGTAGAGGAAGCCACGACGGGTACAGCGGATGCAGTATACCACATTGGCAGATGTGCAGGTGAACATCTGCCTGATGTGGAAAGTCTTCTTGGGGCCTGGGATTGGGGTGAGGGAGGAGGTGTGGGGGCAGGTGTAGCACTTCCTGCGGTTACAAGGAAAAGTGCCGGGTGTGGTGGGGCTGGAGGGGAGTGTGGAGCTGACAAGGGAGTCGCGGAGGGAGTGGTCCCTCCAGAAGGCAGATAAGGGTGGGGAGGGAAAAATGTCTTTGGTGGTGGGGTCTGATTGCAGATGGCGGAAGTGTCGGAGGATGATGCGTTGGATCCGGAGGTTGGTGGGGTGGTATGTGAGGACGAGGGGGATTCTTTTTTGGTTATTATTGCGGGGACGCGGCGTGAGGGATGTGTTCCGGGAAATGCGGGAGACAAGGTCGAGGGCGTTCTCGACCACTGTGGGGGGGGAAGTTGCGGTCCTTGAAGAATGAGGACATTTGAGATGTACGGGAGTGGAATGTCTCCGCTTCTTCCTGTCCCGCAGAACTGACCAATCCCCCTCCACCGACACCCTGATCCGCTTAGCCGAACTCGTCCTCACCCTCAACAACTTTTCTTTCAATTCCTCCCACTTCCTACAGACAAAGGGGGTGGCCACGGGTACCCGCATGGGCCCAAGTTATGCCTGCCTCTTTGTAGGTTACGTGGAACAATCCCTCTTCCGTACCTACACTGGCCCTAAACCCCACCTCTTCCTCCGTTACATTGATGACTGTATCGGCGCCGCCTCGTGCTCCCACGAGGAGCTCGAACAGTTCATCCAATTCACCAACACCTTCCACCCCAACCTGAAGTTCACCTGGACCATCTCCAACACTTCTCTCTCCTTCCTGGACCTCTCTGTCTCCATCTCGGGCAACCACCTAGAAACCGATGTCCATTTCAAGCCCACTGACTCCCACAGCTACCTGGAATACACCTCCTCCCACCCACCCTCCTGCAAAAATGCCATCCCCATTCCCAATTCCTTCGCCTCCGCCGCATCTGCTCCCAGGATGAGACATTCCACTCCAAAAGATGAAAATTTAAAATAAAAATGTTACTTGACTCAGACTCAGCGATCATAGGCAGAATCTGCTGTGCTTTAAAACTTGAGCAGTGGTTTTGGATGACCTCCAGTAAAGAGGAAGGTAGGATGTGGGAGGCCTGCCAGCAGGGCATTAGAATAATAATATTTAAAGGCAACCAAATTATGGACAAAAGTTTCAGCAGCATGTTATTGAGGCTGTAGTGGAGTCAAGGAATATTCACTATCAAAACATAAGCCACTGCAGATGTGTGAATTATGCTGCCCAATGTTATTTTTGTCTCCTTCACTAATCCATGCATTTTCGATTTGCCCAACATCGCAGTAGCAGCTAACCAGTTAACCAGTTATCAAGGGCACAAGGAGCTGGAGAAGAGATGGCAAATCCGAGTTGTTAAACCTAAAGACGTTCCACAATTTGCACCGATCTCATTGCTTTCCTTCATTCTAATGACTTACGATTTTTGGTTCTCCAGAAGTTTCCGCCTCCGCTCTGCCTGCTCCTGTGTGTTGGATTTGAGTTTGTACTGGGCAAGTCGCGGATGTGGAGCGGCAATGCTGTTGAGGTCCCGAGAGACTGTAAAGCTGGTGGACAATGCTTGACTTAATTCGTCCATAATGATCTCTTTAAAAGGCAGAAAAAAAATCCCATCATGTTATTTTGGAGGACAGCATGGGTGTTCTCCCACTTCTGGCCAATGTCTATCCCTTAACCAACATCGCTAAAAAAGATGATCTGACCACATTTGCCATATGGAGACTATGCAGAGGGCAAATTACCTGCTGTGCTTCCTAAATACAACAGCATATTGAAAGTATCAAGAGAGCTGGAGAGCATTTGTGAATTTTGAAATTGCGCTTTATGAATACAAGTTATTTCTCAATGAATTGGGCAGCTGCTTTTCGAGGTTTGGATGGGTAAGGCAAATTTGTCCTTTGTTTTCTTTTCATACTGATTCCCCAGAACTGGCTCTCTTACCTTCATGCAAGGCCTAACAGGCAAGCCGAGAGAGCAAGCACCAAACCTCCACCGGGGACAGTCTGAAATCAGTCGCAGGGACCTGTCAAATTGGGAGTGCATGAGTGAAAGACTTTTCTCACGGCAAAAACAGAAAATTGCTGGAGAAACTCAGCAGGTCTGATGACATCAATGAAGAGTAAACAGAGTTGCCATTTCAGACCATAGAGCTCGGAAGCAGACCCTTCGGTCCAACTGGCTCATGCCAACTGGGCTTCCCAAACTAAATCAGAGAAAGTAGGAACTAAGATAACAAGGTGTAGAGCTGGGTGAACACAGCAGGCCAAGCAGCATCAGAGGAGCAGGTAGGCTGATGTTTCGGGCCTAGACCCTTCTTCAGAAATGGGGGAGGGGAAAGGGATTGTGAAATAAATAGGGAGAGAGGGGGAGGTGGATAGAAGATGGATAAAGGAGAAGATAGGTGGAGAGGAGACAGACAGGTCAAAGAGGTGGGGGTGGAACCAGTAAAGGTGAGTGTAAGTGGGGAGTTAGGAAGGGGATAGGTCAGTCCAGAGAGGACGGACATGTCAAGTGGGCGGGATGAGGCTAGTAGGTAGGAGATGGGGCTTGAGGTGGGAGAAAGGACAGATTAGGGAGGTGGGGACAAGCTGGGCTGGTTTTGGGATGCGGTTGGGGGGGGGAGATGAGATTTGGAATGTCTGGGAATGGAATGTCTCATCTTGGGAGCGGAGGCGAAGGAATTGGGACTAGGGGATGGCATTTTTGCAGGAAGGTGGGTGGAAGGAGGTGTAGTTTAGGTAGCATCTCTGAAACAACAGTAGGAACTAAACTAGTTTTATCAAGGGATTGTTGGACGAAGATTTGCAACCAAGGGAGTAGAGCCCCAGGCTGACAATAAGAACAATCATGTGGGTTAACTGCTGTGCAACTCGGTTCAGTTGAATCACTGTCCCGCAGCACATTTTAATATGATACCCGCCTGAGCAGGGGGGATTGGGGATAGGAGATGGCTTGTTCAGGGAGGGCCGGTAGATGGGGGCAATCTCTCCACCACCTGGAAGGAACAGCACAGCAGGGAGCCTCTGCTGTTGCATGGGGCCCGACCAGACCCGGGTCTGGAGGCTGAAACCAGCAGAGCCAGTCCACCACATCCTCTTCAGGCCTGCGGCCCTCGGGAGTTCAGGGAGCGGGACATCAAAGATGCCCCAGGGAGCACAGCCAGGATCAGAGATTCCGGTTAGTCATGAGGTGGTCAAAACCCCAATTAACCAGGAAAGGAGCCTTTATTTCCCGTCACTGGCGAGAGAGAGAGCCCCAACTAAAATAACTAAACCAAATCCAGGTAATTTAACTACCTCGAGCTGATCGTGTGTGAAAACTCCGAGCTGATTTTCTTTTCGCCCTCAGGACCTCTTCACCGGACTCCCTGGCCCCAGCGCTGCTGCGGGTGGCCAACCAACACCTCTCACAGCCCCTCACTCCCCACGCACGGAAAGGCGACAGGGCCAACCAGCATCTTTCCCGGGATAGCAAATAACATCCAATTTGAACAGATGACATTGGAGCGTAAATTGCAACTGCCAGTTGTCAGGACCGGAAAAACGGATAAACTTCTCGAAAAAGAAACACACACCGACTGGAAATAAACCGGCTGGTAGCGGCACTTTTTTGTCCTGCCAAAAGCATTTTTGCACTTCTGAAGAAAGGTCACAGGACCTGAAAATTTAACTCTGCTTTCTCTCCACAGATGCTGACAGACCTTCTGAGATTTTCCTGCAAAAAAGCAATGATTTTGTTTCTGATTTCCAGCATCTACAGTTCTTTGGAATTTTTGTTTAGTAACTTTGCGGTTAGTTTTGTCAGCCAACAGGCTTCATATTTGTAGGAGCAACTTACTGCGGATGCTGGAATCTGTACTGAAAACAAAAAATGCTGGAAATCACACGGGTCAGACAGCATTTATGAAGAGAGCCCAGCATTCCTGCAGAGAACCCAAGCTTACGTTTCGAGTCATTCATGAAGAGAGCCCAAGCTAACGTTTTGAGTCTAGATTCGTGAAGAGAGCCCAAACTGACATTTCGAGTCGAGATGACTCTTCATGTGGTGACCCACTGTGATTTCCAGCGTTTTTTGTTTTCAGACTTCATATTCGATTTGATAGATTTTTGTCATATGTACCGATATACAGTAAAAAATATTGTTTTCTACACTAACCAGTATTTAAATAAATAAAAACCGACTATTCGGGGCAAACTCAGCAGGTCGGGAAGCATCTGTGTGTAGAGAAAATTAGATTTAACTTTTCAGGTCTGTGACCTTTCACCAGAACTGTGTAAAGTTAGAGAGGTAGAGGTAATACAGTGTGGAGCTGGAGGAACACTGAAGAAAGGTCCCGCCCCGAAATGTCAGCTTTTCTGATCCTCTGATGCTGCCTGGCCTGCTGTGTCCCTCCAGCTCCATACTATGTTATCTCTGACTCCAGCATCAGCAGTTCTTACTATCTCTGAGAAAGTTAGAGATGTAATAAGCTTTATCATCTCCTCACTCTCATCCTCATCAAACAATCCCTTCATCCCGGGAATCAGCCGAGCCATTTTTTTCTGAACTGTCTCTACTGTAACAATGCTATTCCTTAAGATTGTAAATATTACTCTAGGTGCAGTCTCACCAATGCCCTATACAGTTGTAGCAAGATTCTTTACTTTTATACTCCATTCGCTTTTGTAATTAAGACAACTATTCCATTTGACTTTCTAATTACTTTTGCGCCTGCATTGTAACTTTTTGAAATTCACTGACAAGGACATCCAGATCTGTCCTAACCCAGCATTCCATAGTCTGTCTCCATGTAAATCACATTCTGCTTTTTTATTCTTCCCACAAAAAATGGACAGCTTCACATTTTCACGTATCATACTCCATCTGCTATTTTTTTGTCCACACACTTGTCCTGTATATATCCCTTTGTAGACTCTTTGTGTTCTCACCACATCTTGCTTTAAAATACATCTTTGTACCATCAGTAGATTTGCCTACAATATACTTTGCTTTTTCATCCAAGACTTTGTAAATTGTTGAGGCCAGTACACCAATCCCTGTGGCATCCTAATTAGATACTCATGAAAATGAACAAATTTTCATGGCTAAGATAACAAGCATGGGGCTGGATGAACACAGCAGGTCAAGCAGCATCATAGGAGCAGGAAAACTTGACGTTTCGGGCCTAAGCCCTTCATCAGAAATGGGGGAGGGGAAGAGGGTTCTGAAATAAATAGGGAGAGAGGGGGAGGTGGATAGAGGAGAGGATAGGTGGAGAGGAGGCAGACAAGTCGAAGAGGCGGGGATGGAGCCAGTAAAGGTGAGTGTAGGTAGGGGGGTGGGGAGGAGATAGGTCAGTCCTGTTTCCTGTCAGTGAATTTACCATCTACTTATGCCAATATATCACCTCCAAAACCATTAACTCTAACCTTGTGGAATAACCACAAGACAGGACAGAAAAAGAAATCAATATGCCACATGGATGTCAAATACCAAGCTGAGCTGGTTAATTCTGCTTATATACATACATACAAATATCACAAGAGGGTGATTTTCAGATTTGCTATGTTGGTATTTCACTGAGTGCCTTTTGGAAATTCAAATACACCGTAGCACTGTATCAACCCAGCTTTTTCTGTCCATGAAAACCTCCAATAAATTTATCAAAAAAATACTGTCCTTTCACAAAATCATGTTGTCACTGCCTGATTTCATATGATTTTCTTAATGTTGTATTACTGACTCATTAACATTGGATTCCAGCACTTTCTCAGTGATAAATGTTACACAAACTGGCTTATAGTTTACTTTTTTTTTCTCTCTCTCCTTTGCTGAATAGAGGTGTTGTATCTACAGTTTTACAGTCTGTTGGAACTTTCCAAGAATCTAGCAAATTTTGGAACATTACAATCAATGCATCCATAATCTTGAAGCCACTTGAATGAATGATTTATATTGTCACGTGTATTTTACAGTGAGAAATAAAATAAAATAAAGTGAAAAGCTTTTATTCATTGCCACAATACAGTGCCATTTTGATGGTTTAAGAATGAGAAAAATTAAAAGCAATAGATTAAAGAGAAGTCCATCGACATTTGAGTTCTAAGCCAGCTCAGAACCACCACAACCTTGCCACCATCTACATCTGACCCAACTAACGCCCAAGTCGCTGATCCTCAGGTGTCATCTTTCGCTTCTGGGCCGATTCACCTCCATCACTGCCTCGTCAAACCCACCAATGTCGGAGTCTCTCACTGTGGCCCAACTCATAGATATTGCCACGATGCCCTTCTGCCACCGCCAGACCTAACCAACAACAAAATTGCTAATCTCACTTAGAGTCATACAGCACAGAAACAGGCCCTTCAGTCCAACTCGTCCATTTTGACCAGCTTTGCTAAACTGAACTAGTCTTAGTTGCCTTCATTTGGTCCATATCCCTCTAATACTTTCTATCCATTACCTGTCCAAACATCTTTTAAATATTATAATTGTACCCGCCTCTACCACTTCCTCTAGCAACTCCTTACATGTAAGTACCAAATTCTGTGTGAAAATGTTGCTCCTCAGGTCCCTTTTAAATCTTTTCCCTGTCACCTTAAACCTATGCTCTTTAGTTTTGGATTCCCCTACCCTGGGAAAAAGACCTTGGTTATTCACCTTATCTATGCACCTTGTGATTTTATCAATCTCTGTAAGGTCACCCCTCAACCTCCTACTTCCATGGAAAACAGTCTCAGCCTATCCAGCCTCTCCTTACAACTCAAACCTTCCAGTTTTTGGGACAATGAATCATAGAATCCCTACAGGGTGGAAACAGGCCCTTCAGCCCAACGAGTCTACACCAACCCTCAGAGCATCCCACCCAGACCCATCCCTCTATAACCTACAGAACCTACATATCCCTGAACACTACAGGCAATTTACCATGGCCAATCCACCTAACCAGCACATCTTTGGACTATGGGAAGAAACCAGAACACCCGAAGGAAACCCATGCAGACATGGGGAGAATGTGCAAATTCCACACAGACAGTCACCCGAGGGTGGAATCAAACCCAGGTCCCTAGCACTGTGAGGCAGCAGTGCTAATCACTGAGCCACCGTGCCACCCCAACAGCCACGATTTTGCTTTGTGCAAGGAAAATCGTGTCTCACAAATTTGATTGAGTTTTTTGAGGAGGTTACCAAAAAGATTGATGACGACAGTGCGGTAGATGTTTATTTGGATTTTAGTGAAGCCTTTGACAAGGTTCCACATGATAGACTAATTAGTAAAGTTAGGTCATATGAGATTCAGGGTAAGCTTGCCAATTGGATACACAATTGGCTTAACTGCAGGAAACAGAGACTAACGGTCGGAATTGCTTTTTGGACTGGAGGCCTGTGACCAGCGGTGTTCCACGGGGATCGGTTCTGGGTGCTCCTTTGTTTGTCAGTTATACAAATGATTTGAATGAGAATACAGAAGGCGTGATTAGTAAGTTTGTGGACAACACCAAAATTGGTGGTATAGTAGACAGTGAATAAGGTTTTCCAAGATTACAAAGCGATCTTGATCAAGTGGGTCAATGGACTAAAATGGCAGATGGAGTTCAATTTGGATAAATGTGAGGCATTGCATGGGGTGCTTGTAAATCTTTTTTGCACTCTTTCCAGTTTAATAATATCCTTCCTATAGCAGAGCGACCAGACCTCTTTTAAGACCCCAGGATTCTGGTTATCAGATCCAGTGGACTTGTCAGCCCTTAATGCCAATAGTTTCTCCTGTACTTTTTTCTAACCATCAGCAGCTGCAGAATCGTATTAAACTACAATATGTAAATTCGTGGTCTTGCATATCGCCTCCTCTCCACCATTGTAACTAAGTCAGGAGATCATCCCTGGCCAATGAAGATTGCAGAAAGGTATGCCTGGAGCAGCAACAGGCACACCTAGAAACAACACATCAACCTGGTGAAGCTACAATGTAGAACTACCTGCATTCCAAGTAGCAAAGTAAATTGTGAGATATCAAGCCAAATGATCCCACAACCAACTAACCAGGTCTAGTCAAGTTGCCCAAGTATGAAGCTATACTATATGCGCTGGCAGACACAACACCACTCAGTTCTCAACTTCTGACCACATTTCAATACTGCTTTTACTGGGTATCAACTAAGGTTTGAAGCTCTAATTTTGTTGAAGTTCAGAACACAATTTTCATATTCACTGACCAAATACTCAGGATTAAATAATTGAATATTTCACCTTTTCTTCCAAAGAGCTTGGTGCCTTTACTTACAAGGCCTTTGGGGATACCACTTTTGGATTTTTACAGATTGAGTATATTAATTAATGTACAGGAAATTTTTTTTGGTAAATCTAATGTTGTGGGTTTCACTGGCAAGGATAGCAACTTATTACCCATGCATAATTGCTGCTCTTGAACCACTGCAGATCAGATGGTGAAAGCACTCCATTAGTGCTATTACAGAGGGAATCCAGGATTTTGACACAGTAACAATGAAAGTATATGTTCAAGTCAGAATGGCACAATCGAACGTGGATTTAGTGGTGTTTCCATACGTCTGATCCTTTTGTCATTCTGGGTAGGATTGGGAGATGCTTAAAAAAATTGAATTGAAATGAACATTATGCACCTGTGATTTTATGAAGTGAAGGTCATTGATAAAGCAACTGAAGATGTTTGATTCTTGGACACTCTCTTAAGGAACTCTTGCAGTGATGTGCTGGATCTGCACGTTCTTCTTTGATAGATTTGACATCAGCCAATGGGGAATGTCCCATTTCTCTACTACTTGGCTTCAAAACTCGGAGTTAGACCAAGACACTTTGCTATCATGTTCATTTAAATGGATTATTTGCAAAACAGATTGAAGGCTGTTGTCAATAACAGAAGACTTCAGTGGGAATCCAAGATCATTCTATGGGACTTCTAACCAACATTAGTCAAACATTTCACCTTTAAATTTCTAACTGTTATTGACAGGCCAGTGTTTGCTAGACTGGAATTTTTAGGTTGATTAATTTACAAATTTATAAAGCTAGAAATGACCGCATAACAGCAGAATTTTTAACTCAATTCACATAGGGACAGCAATTCAGTGGGAAGCACTAATCGCAAAATGACCATAAATTTACTAATGACTTTTGAGGAAGTCAGCTGGTCTAGACCCACAAAGCAGTTTACTCTTAACTGTCCTCAAAGGACATGGGTCATCTACTCTGTATCAAGTCTCAAAAGGAATGAAATCAGACAGAGGACCCGATATCAACTTAGGTATCAGAACTAACAAACAGCCATGTTGCACTTACAAAATCCTAACATCTGGAACATGGTATCAAAACTGGGGAGATTTCTCAAAATAGTCAAGTATGGAAGTTCACAGAATATCACTGGACAGGTCTTGTACCTCTGTGACCAGCCAGCAGTACTAGTACAGTGTATAAAGTCAGGTCAATAGCAGAGAAAGATCTTTCAGCAGTCAATAGCAACTATCTAACTATTCTAATCCGTTCTTCAGCTCTTGACCCATAGCCTTGGCATTGCAAGTGCACATCTAAATAAGGTGTCCACCTCACTTTTACAAGCAAGTTCTAAATTCCTCGCACCCAGTGAGGTCTCCCCCCCACCATCTGTAAACCTCCTGCCCATTGCCTTGAATTTACACCCAGTCATTGATTCCACCACAATGGAGGTGTTTCTTCCTGACTTCTGCCCCTCACTTTTGTACCTCAAAAAAATGTTCTCCCCTCCCCTCAAGAGGGCAAATCAGGTAGGAATTGCCATATTGTCAGGATTTATTCAAAACATTGAAGTCTTGTCAGGTCAAAACACAGGCAAAGAAAACCTAGTCAGTGCATCATGTTGACCAGCACTCAAGAGGGCAATACTTGGTACTAGCATTATTGCCTGAGCTGGTAGCTTCTTAAGACAATAGCAGCACTGAATTTTTCAGAGATAATAGGAACTGCAGATGCTGAAGAATCCGAGATAACAAGGTGTGGAGCTGGATGAACACAGCAGGCCAAGCAGCATCATAGGAGCAGGAAATCTTGACGTTTCAGGCCTAGACCCTTCAATCAGAAATGGGGGAGGCGGATAGAAGAGAGGAGACAGACAAGTCAGCATTGGGATGGAGCCAATAAAGGTGAGTGTAGGTCAGGAGGAGATAGGTCAGTGCAGGGAGGACAGACAGGTCAAGGGGGCAGGATGAGGTCAGTAGGTAGGAAATGGGGGTATGGCTTGAGGTGGGAGGAGGGGATAGATGAGAGGAAGAACAGGTTAGGGAGGCAGGGATGAGCTGGGCTGGTTTTGGGATGCGGTGGGGGGAAAAAGGGAGATTTTGAAGCTTGTGAAATCCACATTGATACCATTGGGCTCCCAAGCTGAATATGAGCTGCTGTTCCTGCAGCCTGCCTGTGGCATTGTTGTGGCACTGCAGGAGGCCCCCTGAGGAATGGGAGAGGGAGTTGAAATGGTTCACGACTGGAGGTGCAGCTGTTTATTGCAAACCAAGCACAGGTGTTCTGCAAAGCAGAATATTCTGCAGCCCATGCACAGGTGCCACAAGATGGACAATATTCACTTTGGACAAGTGGCAAATTTGTAGAGTGCCAGTAACCATCACCAGTGAGCAAATTTTAAATCATCTCTCGATGTTGCCACTATATTCTTCACAGCTGGTAATCATGCACATCACACCTGACTCCCCATTCACTCAGCCAGCCACAAGTGGAAACTAGGAGGGTGGTGAAATATTCCCTACATCCCTGAATGAAAACAGTTTCAACACTAGTGGCTCAACTGTTCAGGAGAAAACAACCCACTTTTTACAAAAATCACAAAACATGATTGCTTCTGCTGAGTAGTGGCATACTACAGCTGCAAGATCCCTACATAGCATCTATCAAATTGACCACCTAGTGATATAGGCAGCAAATTCATGAATACCTGCACATTCATTAAATGGTGAGTGACTTGGAAATGTAACATTATTCCTTCACTGTTGGCATTTTTGAAACAGACATTAGGAAGTGAATACAAGAATAAAGCTGGAAATGCCAAAGCAAGGAAAAGTCCTTCCAATAAATGCATAATCCCACTGAGAAGTTTCAACATTTCATTTGTTGAGACTTGCTAGATGTTTACACAAAGAAACCAATTAGTGAGTTTGGCACAGCTTAAAATTTATTATAAAAAGATAAATTGTAAAAGATACAGCAAGGCCACTAAGATATAGACCTTGGTTTGTGAAGAATTTTATTTTTAACCCCACCCATCAACATGAGTACAAGTCAAAAAGATATAATAAAACAAATAATTATGTAGATAGAGAGTCTCATTTAGCTGAGGGACCATTGGCCCTGGACCAAAATACTCAGCTAGTAATTTTTAAATCAGTTCTGTAGTTATGGCTTTAATGGTATTTCAACTGTACAAGACAACTAAGAAATCCATACTACATAGAAATAGACATATATACAAATATACACGCCAAGATCTGTTCAAGTATTAGACATGATGGTGGGCAAGTGGTATTCAGTTCTCTTCATCTGAAGCCGCTTCCTCAGAGTCCTCAGGTAGAACATGTGCCCTAGGCAGAACAAAGTGAAATATTTCTCCAAATCTCATTTTAAACTTCAAGAAAGATTAATCTTCAAATTATATATTTATTTGTTATATATAAAAATATAAATCCTTGTGTGAACACAGGCCATTTGGCCCAACAAGTCCACATCAACCCTCTGAACAGAATCCCATCCAATCCCTGTAACCATACATTTCTAGTGTCTATGCATCTAACCCACACATCCCTGAATAATTTAACATCTAACTTGCATATCTTTGGAATGTGGGAAGAAAACTCTAGCACCTAGTGGAAACTTATGCAGACATGGGGTGAGTGTGCAAACTCCACCCAAACAGTGGCCAGAGGGTAGAATCAAACTGGGTCCCTGGTGCTGTGAAGCAGCAGTGGTAGCCACTGAGCTGCCCTAATATTGCCTTGGAAACATCCATCACCCTAAATCACAGTTAATGATCTTTAGATTGCAACAGCCCTCATGGTAGTTATTCCATAACTGCATTACAAGCAGCAAATTCTTAAAGGTTCTGAGCCAGAAAGATTACCTCAAGGGAAATTAGAGTGTACCTATTGCCATGCTGTAGGCGAGGTCAGCTATTTGAAGGAATCCACAGTATCTTGGATGTATCAAGTCTCAAAGTGTTATGGCTATGCAGTTGACTATTTTAAAAATAGTCAAAGCCCAAAGCATGAATACAGTGGGAGAATCTAGTGTTCAGGAAATGTCTATATCATATTGGTCAACACCTGCTAAGACAATTACTAATCACAGCAACCTGGGATAGCAGTGTCAAAACCACCCGACTTGTTATTTGGGGCTGTCAACTGGACAGAAGATCTTGGACAATATGCTGTCCTTGCAAAGCAGTAACATGCCCAGCTTTACCTGGGTCAGAACCCAAGGACATTCCAGCTAACAACCACATCAAGCCATAAGTGAAGCATGCCATTGAAGAATGAGGAGTGATAAAATTTACCTCCTTGGAGCTTTACTTGTTCCAGCCTTGCTGCTACTGCTGACATCTGAGGGTTCCGTATTCTCCTTTCCAGGCTGTTTGAAAGGACCAAAGAATTCTCCAATCCCTTTCTGCCACTTTGGGGTAGGTCTTGGGCATACTGGGTTCCCACCAGCATATTTGTTTTCTGTTGTTAATCACAAAATATCCCATTAACCAAAGCTTGCAGCAAGTCCCCCCATTTTACTGGGAATGGGAACAACCATTAAACTGGGTTGTGAAAAATTTAAGTTTGAAATAAATCAGATGGATGAAATTCACTAACCCTCTTGATAAATACTCAATTATCTAGTCTTCAGCTGTTGACCCTGCAAGCTAACTCACCTCAGTCACTAAATCCTCATGCTTATCTACATACAAAAAGGAGCCATTTTCAAAAAGAAAAAGATGGAACTTGGGTACTCAAGTTTGTGGGTTCATATCTAAATAGATAATTACTCCTTGTTCTTTAACAGGCCCTAATGAGGTCAATTTTTCTTTAAAGGCACTTTCATTCTCTCCCCTGTCCCATGTTGATCACTTAAATATTGAATAAAGGAACTTTATGCCCAAGTGAAAACTGAAAATTCAAAAGCCTCAAGCAATTAGACATAAGCCTAAAAACAATAATCAATTAAGCTTAGCCAATTGAATCAGATTTGGAAAAGGCTCTGACAAGTTCAAACTATCATTGCTGCAAAGAACATGATACAAAATTTGGATCACTGAAGCCCAATGTAAATTTATTGATTATACCTCTTATTTCAAGAGATTGCAGGCTGCTGGTTGATGAACCAAGAATTGTTCATTACATACCTTTTTTCCCAGGAGACGTTAGAGAGACATTGGCTGCACTTGCACACCCAAGTGCCTTCCTGGGTGCTCTGGCAGCAACAGCTGTTAAGACAAAAAGCAATGACTGAGTGTCTCCCACACAAGAAGCTATACTAACAAAAATCAAAACAAGAATCTGGTTAGTGACTCTTCAAAAGGCCTTGACCTTCAGTTCTAAACCAAGAGCACCAGTACACTGCAAATAAAATTATGTAAAGCACACTAATCAGGTAAGCATCTAAGATCAGTGGCAACTAGAATGTTGAACTGGAAGAGGAAGACCAGAGGGACTGGTTCCTATTGGCTATAGGAAGCAGGCTTCATTCTTTAGTCAGGACTTTTCTAGATTAAAAGAATGTTACAGAATATCATGGATAGTGGACAAGTCACCAATCCTGGAATAGGTAAAGAAAGGTAGTCCTACCAAATTCATAGCTTCTTGCTAAATTGGAATGGCTTACCTATAAAAATTGAAAAACAGTACATCTAATATGCAATCCTACCAGTTTACATCAATCTTCAATTCACAAGGAAGCAGTGTCCTAGAAAAGTCACAAGGGAAACTTCTGTTCGGAGATAAGCACTTTCACGTGAAATTTTCCATCACAGCTGAGCAAACACTCCAAATGTCTTTAAAACATAATATTGTGTTATCAGTAACCAAATCTGTCACTACTTTAAACATATTCAAATACTGAGCTTCCAGAGGCCACAGGGTTAGTAAAGTCTAATGTTCTGCAGATCATCAAGTTTCACCCTTCTCAAATTATTTCCCGAGGTAGGAGAAACTGAGGCTGGGTCATTAAATAATTAAAGCTGAAACAGAATTTCAAAACCAACAAGGTAATCAAGGGGTCAGGAAAGGGGAATTGAGTGTTCAGCTCAGCCATGCGTCATGAATTACAGTGCAGACTCATTGGCCAACTTCTGCTCCTACATTTTGTAGGAATCTTACCTGCATCCACCCTGTCTACCAAATATTTTGAAAATCTCATTGAAACCTACAGTGAGCTCACCTAATCCAGAATTCCAGAGAAAACAGGCTTTGTCCAATTCTTCACAGGACAATCCTGACATCCTAGCGACCACTCAAGCAAACCACTGCACTCCTTCCAAACATTGCCCAAATCTCTTCCTCCAGACACCCCAACTGATTAACATGCAGTGCACCACCTAGTGGCTGTGCAACTGCAAGGGAATGTCAACTCTCTCCACAAAAAAGTATCATTCATAAAATAGGAACCAAAACTGCACAGCATTCCAATTACTATTTAACCAAGCTGGAATATAGTAGGTCCCAAAACGTCACATTAGAACTGCACAAATCCTTGTGCTAGACACTAAAATTCCATTAGCCTTAATAGGTTGCTGCACTTGTTAGACTTCAGAGATTTAAAGCAACTGTACTTCACAGTTTTCCTACCTGTTATCATTTAACAAAATACTCTGCATCTTTCCTACCAAATGTAAAAACATTTGCACGTTATGTTCCACTGCCATATTCTTGCTCAAGTTGTCCTGAAACTGCTTTATATCTTCAACCTATCCCTACTTAGCTTTGCATTACCTGCAGGCTTCAACGTGGGATGGAATTCAATGTGCAAACTTCTATATTCTAAATAGCTAGCAGCCCAACGTTCTGATCCTTGCAGTATCCAAAGACAGAAAAATTAAAACAAACAAACAAAAAAAAAAACAATTAAAAAAGTAATTCGTTGGGTGCCCAATGCAAAGCAAATGCAGGATTTTCAATGAAATGAAATCAGGCAAAATAAAGTGTTTTCACTCACTTTCGTTGAGTAAGGTCTGAGCACTGGAACAACTTTCCTAAAGATCTACTAACACCTCTTACTTTTTAAGTCAGACCAAGATCAAACGTTGTTATTTTTCTGATTAGTTGTTCCAGACTTAGTGCAACCTCCTACAGTTCAGTGTAATCTAGGCAGATATACACTGAAACAACCTTGGGACACAATATTAAAGCAAGCACGACTGCAATACAAGGGGATTCGGATTAATTATACTTCAAAGCAGAAGTCGTTAGATCTATGGTGACCAGTCAATGGAGACATGAAGACCAATAACCAAGCGCATAGCTACGATCAAGCCTCGTTTCATTTAGTCCATCCTGACTTTTGGCACGTCATCTCATTCTCCACACACCTTCCTTTTTGTACTCCTGCCGCTTTCTACTTGCTTAAAAGCAAATCTCCTAAAAGGCTTATCAGTTGATGTAAGATTGACCGGCAGCGTTAACTGTCATCCCACATATATTGCTTGAGCTGGAACACAAATAGAATGCGCTGGAGAGACTCAGCAGCATCTGTAGAAACGAAAAAAAAATTGTTAACACTGCGTAGTTTAACAAGTTTATGGCGGAATTACTGCCTGACCTGCCGAGCACTTGCGACTGATGTCAGACAACAGACATGTAGATTTTATTTTCGCCCGAAAACAATTTTACGGACAAAGCTCTGGGTCATACGGATCCGTGCCTAAAAGTGCCAAATTGTTTGATAACCCACTAGTGAATCGCCTGGGGAGGTCCTTACCAGGAAAGGAAGCTATTTAATACTCAAAAGAATCAGCCGACTGTTCGAGAGTGGGCAAGATAAATAAAAGCCAAACCCCGGCTCCTGGCCTTGGACAAATCGAGAATCTCGCCGGAGGATGACCAAAGCTGACCACGTTTGGGGGGTGGATAGTGGGTTTGGATCGCCGCGGGAAGAACCGCCCTCCCCTCCCACATCGATATCCGCGGGGAGCACGGCAGACCAAGACAAAAATAACAACCCTCCCGCCAAAACGTCTGGAAGGAAAGGGGAGGGAGGAGAGTATCCGTAGAGACAACCCTGTTAACGGACGAGACAATTCAGGCCTGCGGTAAACACTCTGAGCTGAGGGAAGAGGCGGTGGTGGCGATGTCCGCTCGATATCGCCCGCCCCGGCGCAGCCGGGAGCCGCGTCTATACCGACAGCGACAGACCGGAGAGAAGGGCGGGGCGGAATGAGAACGACTATGGATACCGCCGGGAATCTGTGGGCAGGAGACGGACGGTTTCTTTGCACTGCCCTCACCTTTGCGAAAAGAGCCGGTGGAGGTGGACGGGCTGTCAGCCTTGGTACGGACCATCTTCGTCGGGGGGTGGTTGGAGGGGGCCAGCCTCGCGCCGCTCCCGCCTCCCGCTTTTTAAACCGGCGGCCCAGCTCGCGCCTTCTCCCTCAGCCAATCGCAGCTCGCCATTCGCCGGCCCGCACCCAGCTGGTGGGAGCCGGGCGATGCTACCCAATCCAGCGCCTCGGCTCATTTTTCTCCTCGAGTTGCGCCAATCGGAGCGAGGGTCTCATAAAACCGTCTGCACCTATTCACCAATCACAGGCGGCTTTGAGGGGGTAGGGGGGAAGAGAGAGAGAGAGAGGACGTCTGGCGGGAAAGTAGGGTTTTATTTCACATTTGCAATAATTCTGAGAGAGAATACATTTTAAAGTAGCGTGTATCGAATAAATCCACTGGCATTTCAGTAGGATGCAAGGAGGGATTGAAATTTGCTTTCATGAAAGTTGTTTTGCGTCTCCCGGGAACAAGTGGATTGACTTTAGGTGATTATCCAATTAGTGGGCAAACCGACGTGATTGATAGGGGCATAGACCAATGGGAATCGCGGTGGATTGGCGGGACTTTCATTTTCCCGGTTTTTTCTTGTTGTTTGCGGACTTAACTTCAATAATTGCAGGTTTACTTTTACCCAGGGCAATTAGAATGAATAAGTGAATGTCAGGACAATTGTGATTATAATTTTAATTGAGGGATCCAATTTCTAAAGTCCAGAATGCAAGTCCATTGCTCATTGACTACATTTCAACACCAAAATTCCAAACAAACTCGTTTCTAAATTCTGAGATAACAAGCATGGGGCTGGATGAACACAGCAGGTCAAGCAGCATCATCCTATGAATCTCGGATTCTGAATCTCGGATTCTCCAGCATCTTTTATCTCTAAAGTCTGAGACCTAGTTCTCTGCACCCGCTTTGTAACTGGATCCTTGACTTCCTGACCCATAGACCGCAATCACTAAGAATTGGCGACAACATCTCCTCCACCATAATCCAGTGCCTTGCAAGGCTGCATACTCAGCACGCCACCAGACTCCTCATGCCTTCACGGCTGCAAAGCAAAATTCGATGCCCAACTCCATTTCCATCATTGTGCGGCAGATTGCAAACAATGCAAGACAGAATACAGGAAAAAGACTGATTGCTTAATAGCATGATGTAAAGATAACAATTTTTCTGTCAACATCAACAAAATGAAGGACATGGTCATTGACTTCGGGAAGTGAAGCAGAGGCACACCCCTTTCTGTGTCATGGGTGATGGTCGACAGTGTCAAGTTCCTGGGAGGGATGATCATAACAATCTGTCCTGGTCCACCCATGTCAACACAATGGTCAAGAAAGCACAATGTCTCTACTTCCTCAGGAGGCTAAGGAAATTCAGCACGCATACAAAGACTCTTACCAATTTTTGTAGATGCACCATAGAAAGTATTCTCTCTGAATGCATCACAGGATGTATGGCAACTACTCTTCTCAAGACTGAAAAAAACTACAGGGAGTCTGAACACAGCCCAGTCCATCATGCAAAGCAGCCGTTCATCCGTTGACTCCATATGTACTTCCTGCTGCCTCCAGAAAGCAACCAACATAATCAAAGGCCCTCCCACTGTGGTTATATTCCCTTCACACCTTCTTCCATTAGACACATGGTTTAAATTTGTATATAAATACAAACAGTTTCAAGAACAGCTTCTTCCTGCTGTTAAAAAACAAAAGAACTGAGGATGCTGTAAACCAGGAAACAAAACAGAAGTTACTGGAAAAGCTCAGCAGGTCTGGCAGCATCTGTGCAGGAATAAACAGAGTTAACATTTCGGGTCCGGTGACCCTTCCTCAGACCTGAAACGTTAACTCTGATTTTTCCTTCACAGATGCTGCCAGACCTGCTGTGCTTTTCCAGCAACTTCGATTTGTTTCTTCCTGCTGTTATTAGACTTCTGAATGGACCTCTCAAATTTTAAATTTAATGTTGATTTCACGCTTTGTGTGCCTTCTCTGCAGATGTAACATTGTATCTTTGCTTTGTTCTATTACCCTCTGCACTTTGTATTGTCATGATCTGCCCGTGCAAAACGAAACTTTTTGCCGTACCTAGGTACACGTGACCATAATAAATCAAATCAAGGCATCCTTGATTATTTGCTTTGGTAGAATTAGACCTTTAGGTATTTATAAAATGAAATCCAATCATACCTTTTACTTTCTCCCATTAGTAATTTTCGCCTCAAGTAACAGTACAATTATCAGATGGTTTCAAACAGTTCAAAAGTTATCAAAATATATTCTTAAGAGTCACAGACATGTACAGCATGGAAACAGACCCTTTTGTCCAACTCGTCCATGTCGACCAGATATCCTAAATTAACCTCGTCCCATTTGCCAGCATTTTGCCCATGTCCCCGTAAACCCTTCCTATTCATATGCCCATCCAGATGTGTTTTAAATGTGATTGTACCAGCCTCCACCACTTGCTCTTGCAGATATTTCCATACACGCACATCCTCTGCGTGAAAACGTTGCCGCTTGGGTGCCTTTTAAGCCTCTTCCTTCTCACCTTAAACCTATGCCCTCTAGTTTTGGACTTCCCTACCCTGGGGAAAAGACCTGACTATTTACCCTATCCATACCTCTCATGATTTTATAAATCTCTATAAGGTCACCTCTCAGCCTCTGACACTCCAGAGAAAATAGCCCCAGCCTATTCAGCCTCTCCCTATAGCTCAAACCCTCCAAACCTGGCAACATCCTTGTAAATCTTTTCTGAACCCTTTCTAGTTTCAGAACATCTTTTCTATAGCAAGGAGACCAGAACTGCATGCGGTATTCCAAAAGTGGCCTAACCAATGACCTGTACTGCCGCAACACAACCTCCCAATTCATGTATTCAATGCACTGACCAACAAAGGTAAACGTACCAAGTGCCTTCTTCACTAATCTGTCCAACTGCGACTCTACTTTCAAGGAAATATGAACCTGCATTCCAAGGTTACTTTGTTCGGCCACACTCCCCAGGACCTTCCCATTAAGTGTATAAGGCCTGCCCTGATTTGCCCTATGAAAGCATAGCACCTCACGTTTATCTAGATTAAGCTCCACCTGCTATTCCTCGGCCTATAGGCCCATCTGATCAAGTTCCCGTTGTACTCTGAGGTAACCTTCTTTGCTGTCCGCTACACCACCAATTTTGGTCTCTTCTGCAAATTTACTAATCATACTTCCTTTATTCACATCCAAATCATTTATATAGATGATAAAAAGCAGTGGACCCTGGACCCAGCACCCATCCCTGCAGCACACGCTGGTTACGGGCCTCCAGTCCAAAAAGTATCCCTCTGCTACCACACTCTGTCTTCTACCATCTAGCCAATTTTGCATCCAAATGGCTAGTTCTCCCTGTATTCCATGTGATCTAACTTTGTTGGCCAGTCTACCATGCGGAACCTTGTCTTTTTAAAAAATTCCTTGCTGGGATGTGGATGAGGCGGTAGATGCAGAATGTTTAAAACTTAGAATTCTAGAATGGAGTGGCTTACTGGGCTGTTTCGAAGGGCAGTTAAGAGTCAAATTTGCTGTAAGTCTGGAGTCACATGAAGACCAAACTGAGTAAGAATGGCAGATTTTCTCCCCAGAAGGGCACTACCAGACTAGATGGATTTTGCAGTGACGCTAGCTTTTTAATTCCAAATTTATTCACTGAATTTGAATTCCTCCCACTGGCAGGGTGGGATTTGAAGTTATGTCCACAGACTATTAGCTTCTGGATTTGATTATTTGGTAGTTGGCACTAAACCAAGAATTACCCTTTGATGTTTACAGAATCATTACATCACAGAAGAAAGCTATTCAATCCATCAAGTCTGCATTGGCTGTCTGATAATTTTGACTTAATGCCAAACACATGCCTTTTCTCCATAATCCTATTTGTTTTCTTGCCACTTGAACACTGCCAGTAAGAGGCTTTGACTATGATATCATGCAAGATTAAATTTGCCAAATGTAGATTCAAACTATAAATGGAAGAAAATTGATTAACTATTTTATACACATGCACAACTTCCAAATTTGCTGTAGTTTTTGTTTAATATTTTTAATTTAGTTTAGGCCGTGGACTTTAGACATTGAATAATTGCATAAGGATATTTATTTTAAGTAAATGGTAATTGGCAATAGGATATCCTGTACTTCCAAATGGAGATAGTTGCACTGCAGGTGGACATCACTGGCTGGCCAGCACTGATTGCGCATTCCCAGTTGCCTTTGAGAAGGTGGTGGTGAGCTGCTTTTTTGAACCGCTACAGCTCATGTGCTGTAGGTAGACCCACAATGCTTTACGGAAGGACTTCTGGGATTTTGACCCAGTGATAGTGAAAGAATGATTATAAATTTCCAAGTTAGGATGGTGAGTGACTTGAAGGGGAATTTGATGTTCCTTTGTATCTTCTGACCTTGTCCTTCTAGATGGAAGTGTTGGTGGACTTGAAAGGTGCTGTCAAAGGATCTTTGGTGAACTTCTGCATCTTCTAGATAGTAAACCCTGCTGGTACTGAGCATCAGTGGCAGACAGTGTAGATCTTTGTGGATGTGGTACCAATCAAGCAATCTGCTTCAATCCGGATGGTGTCAAGCATCCTGAGTATTGTTGGAGCTGCACTCATCTAGGCAAGTGGGCAGTATTCTATCATGCACTTGACTTGTGCCTTGTCGAGGGTGGACTGGCTTTGGACAGTCAGGAGGCGAGTTACTTTGTGCAATATTCCTAGCTTCTGACCTGCTCTTGTAGCCACTGTGTTTATATGGCGAATCCAGTTGATTTTCTGATCATAGCTAACCCTCAGGATGTTGATAGTGGAGATTCATTACTGGTAACATCTTTGAATGTCAAGGGGCAATGACTAGATTGTCTCTTATTGGAGATGATCATTGTTTGGCAATTGTGTATTTGCTGGTAAGATAAAGTAGAGTAGGGAAATGTTTTTGATCATTGTGAATGCTGTACTTCCTAATTGCTGCCCATCAACTAGCCACTAAAAAGCTACCTAAAATTGGTCAAATACTGAACATGTACATTGTGGAAACACCAACAAAGTTGAGGGTGGCCTGTCATCACAATCAACATGACCACTCCAGGCTGACAAAAAGAAGGGAGTGGTGACAAACAATACAGCTGAATACGGCAAAGAGTAAACAACATCCAGTCATGTTCAAGATGGAAAGTAGAGGCAGGTCTTTCACTTCTCACTGTACTAGCAAACAACTTGGCAACAAGTGTGCTGAGGTGAAAAGTGCTTTTGGCAACAGTTGGACAAAAATATGGAAGCTGCAGAAGATAAGCTGTATCTACTAAATTCCCCTGCACGGAATGATGGAAGATGCTGAAATAAACATGTACAAGAAATCAGGAACAAAAACAAAGTTGCTGGAAAAGTTCAGCAGGTCTGGCAACATTTGTGAAGGGAAAAACAGAGTTAACGTTTCAGGACCGGTCACTGGACCCGAAACATTAACTCTGTTTTTTCCTTCACAGATGCTGCCAGACCTGCTGAACTTTTCCAGCAACTTTGTTTTTGTTCCTGATTTACAGTATCTGCAGTTCTTTCGATTTTTACAGACAAGAAATATATTTACTTGTAAAAATATTTATGACTAAAGTTAGGCCAAAAGGAAAAGTTTGTCAGTCAGATCATAATTTGCTCAAATCTACCTTTTCCAATCTCTGTCAGATCACCATTTTCCTGATTCTTTTTGGCTGATGCTATCGTCATTGCTCCTCCAATGTTTTTCTCTTTTGTTGCACCTATATATGCCATCCGAAACCATCGGCTAGACAGCTAGTGTGTCAAGAAGAATGACATTAACAGCATGAGTTCAATTCCATAACCAGCTGAGGTTACCATGAAGAACTCTCCTTCTCAAACTCTCAACATGCCTGAGGTGTGGTGACCCTCAGGTTAAACCACCAGCAGTTGTCTCTCTCCACTGAGAGAACAGCCCAGTTGTCTTCTAGGACTATGACAATTTTATTTTGCCTTTAAAGCATGTTCTATGCCTGCACCCCAGTGTTGATTTTGCTACCCGTTGGATATAATTTTATGTATGAAACAATTTATTTATCCAATTGGCTTGTCGACCCATTGACTGACAGATTAATAGACCAACAAAATACCAGTGTGAATGGTAGGTAGTTGTAAAACTGTGCAGTTTACATACATCATTCTTTGCTGTCCCTGCTTAATCATGTATTAGTAATTAAGAGTTTAGATTTATTGCTTTGAATCCTCTAAGCAACATTCACGTGTCTGTGAAATACAACGTTGTCCAAATTCAGTGAATTTTGAACACACTCTTCCTCTAATTCACATAGTTCTCCACTTCTTTTGCAAGCTGAAGTCTGTTTAAAACTCAAAGTGGGCTCACCCGGCCTCATTCTCAAAGTTAGGTAACTAATCCTCTTTTTGCTTTTGAATATGTGCCAAGACCCACAAGTTCCACCGGGTCCAGAGGTGTGCAATTGCATCATTTATTGTTGTAGTAGAACTTTTCATTTAAAAAAATCTCTTTTAAACAAAGTTGAACTCACCTGATGCCTACCAGCAATTTTAGAAAGTGTGGGTCTGTCTTGTAATCTTCATGCTGCCAGTTTGTGAAACACAGTCCAATGACATAGTCATCTGGGGTTCAGTTAGTAGCACAAGTGGCTCTGAACCACAAAGTCCTGGATTCAAGTGTTTATGCAGGGCTCAAGATCAGAAAAACCTGGGTTGGCACTCTAATGCAGTACTGAAGGAGCATTCCACGAGTTGGAGGTGCTATTTTTTAGAAGATATGTTAGACTGAGGTATTGCCTACCTGTTCAGATGCATATAAAAGATCCTATATCGCACTTCAGTGAGGAAAGAACAGAGGGAGAGATATCCCCAGTGTCCTGGCCAAGAAAGATTATTTGGATATTCTAAATTTTTTTTTAAAATTCAGAATATGTATGATAGTTAGTGCTGCTGACACATCCAAAGCAAAGGAAGGAATGTGATATTTTTGAAATATCATAACACATCAAAATCCTGTCTAAAATTGTCGCTGTCGTTAGAATAAACTGATTTATTGTTGTTGTACCTATGATTTACCTTGACATTCGCCATTTCTGAAGAAGGGTCTAGGCCCGAAACGTCAAGCTTTCCTGCTCCTATGATGCTGCTCGGCCTGCTGTGTTCATCCAGCCCCACGCCCTGTTATCTCAGATTCTCCAGAGGATGTAGGTTCTTGGGTTGAGTGAGGGAAGGGCTCTGTCAGCCAACACTTGTATGTCCTTGTGACCGGAACGTTAGTGCAGAGCCGGCAGTATAGTTTGTAGTGGGTACAGCCGACGGCTGCACCGTTTACGTGTGTTGTGTGTTCGGGTGAAATATTTCCGGGTGAACGTGGGCCGGTTAGATGGCTACTTCTAAGAACGAGGGTGGTAGCGGCGGAGGGAAGATGAGTGGCGATACGGAGTCTCTTTTGCGCTGGTGTCAGGAGGAGCTAGTTCGGAAGTTCAGCCTGGAAGTGAATGAGGAGTTGATTCAGTAAGTGAGGGCTGGTGCCCGCATTTTCCACGGAGTGTAAGGGATAAGTAAAGACTCAGAGGCCTGGGGTTCGTGGCCCTCTCCTCCCTCTCCAAATTTTCTATGCTTTCTGCTTTGGAAGCAGTTTCTGGCATAAAAGAGAGATTAAGTTAACACAAACTTTAAGGTTTGTAAGCCTCTGCATGGGTATATGAATAGAAAGGCGTTAGAGGAATATGGGCCAAACCCAGGCAATGGGACGAGGTCAGATTGGAATGACTGGTCAGCGGGGACAAGTTGGACCGAAGGATCTGTTTCCGTGCTCTATGACAATACTTACTGCATCTTTGTGTGGCATCTTGAAATTCCCACAACTAATCTCATCTCACCACCCTCTTCCCCCCCCCCCCACCCCACCAAAGCCTGCCTCAAATCTTGAAAATTAGACAGAAATTCCAATCGCTGTGAAGTATGTCAATTCTAGAGGTAATAGTTCAGATGGAGTGAAGCTTAGACAAAATACCAGAATGCTACACTAACCAAGAAGGTATTCAGCTGCTAAAGTTTGGTGAACAATTTTATAATGATCTGTTCTAACAATATTAACATTTCTTAAGGGCTGATGTTACAAGAAGTGACATCTGACAAGTAGGTCTGCATAGGAACAGGAATAGGCTAGTCAGCTCATAGGCTCTGCCCTGCCATTTGCGACCATGGCTATTCATTTCCTCAGTGCCACTTCCCTGCACTATCCCTGTTCCCCTTAATGTCATTAATTTCCATAAACCTGTTTATTTAAGACCTGAACCTGCTCAATGATTGAACTTCCACAGCCCTCTGGGATAGAGAATTGCAAAGATGCATCACCTTGAAATGAAGATATTCATCCTCCGCTCAGCCTTAAATGACTTACTAAAATGAGGATGATCCTATTATCCTCAGAGAATCCTCCAAGCACTGATAGTCACCAGCCTATCTATATGTGCCTTTGAAATCTTTAGAAATTGTAGAGAATACAGATGCAGTTTCCTCAATCTCTCTCAAAAGACAATCCTGCCAATCCAGTGCTTAATTTGGTGAATCTCTGATGCAGCCCCAATATGGCAAGCAAATCCAACTTTAATGAGGAGACCAAAACTCTCTACAATTCTTACTAAGGTCTCAATATACATCTTCACTTCGAGACTGGACTATCCTTGAAATGAATGCCAACAAGCTGTTTGCCTTTCTAATTGCCTGCAGCACCTGCATGTTAACATACAGTGACTCTTGGACAAGGACACCCAGATCTCTCTGGACAACTGCACTTCCCAAACTCTCACTGTTTAAGAAATATTCTGTCTTTCTATGTTCTCTATCTTATTCACATTTTCATTTTCTATGTTCTAGTCAATTCATCTAACTGTTTAAGTGATACATTCATTGATTCTCCTTTGACTATGTCACAAGTAAAATCTTCAAAAAACTTGGACAAGATTGTCAAGTTTTTCTTTTTCGTAAACCCGTGTTGACACTGCCCAGTTTTATCATTCTCCTTTAAATATCCAAGAATTAAATCCTTTATAATAGATTCTAAAATTCTCCCCACTAAGTATGTCAGGCTAACAGGCCTGTAGTTCTCTACTCTCCCACTGCCTCACTTCATAAATAGTGGGGTTATGTTTCCTACCATTCTGTCACAGGAATCTTTTGAGAACCTGTAGAATTATAATTACCAATTCATCCACACTCTTCTATTGCTACCTCCAATACCCTGGAAAGGAGCTCAGTGTGTCGAGAAGATTTATCAACTCTCAGTCCAGCTAATTTTTTATCTACTACTACTTGATGAGTCTTTTGTTTTTAGCTCTTCTGTTGCACAAGTTCTTTGGTTACCTAATATTTCTAGAAGATTTTCATTTTTACTGGAAAGATAGATGGAAAATAACTGTTTGATTTTTCCACTGTAAATTCTGCTATCATCAATTGTAAAGGTTTCACATTTATCTTTGTTAAGCTTTTTCCTTTCACATATCGATAGAAGCTTTTCAACCTTTTATGCTCCTTGCTAACTTTAATTTATATTCTCATTTCACGTATCAGTTTCTTGGCCCTCCTTTGCTAGGCGTAAATTGGTCCTATTCATTTCCTTACCACTGTTTCAGTTATCCTTCTAAGTCACTTCCTTTGATCTAATGTAATGTTTAATTTCTCTTATTAACCATGATTGATTCACCTTGCCCTTTGGATGTTTGCACTTTTGCTCGCCATTGCCTATCTGCCATTAAAACCTTGTGTATTTTTCCAATCCATCATAGACAACTTACCGCCTTCATACTCACAGAGTTTACTTTGCTCATATTTAAGACGAAGTTTCAGAATGTGGAGGTGCCAGTTTTGGACTGGGGTGGATAAAGTCAGAAGTCACATGACACCAGGTCATTGTCCGACAGGTTTATTTGAAATCACGAGCTTTTGCTCCGAGCTTGGTGTCATGTGACTTCAAGTTTCAGAATGAATTATGTCCCATTCAAATTACATGTGAAATTCTATTATATTATGGTCACTTTCAGAAAGGCTTTCTTTCAGCAGGGTTATTAACTAGTCTTTTCTCATAACACAGCACCAAATCCGAACTACCCCAAACCCTAGTTGGCTCTTTAACATACAGTTGCAGACGTATTCTTTGTACATACTGAAGGAATTCATTCCCCATAGCACAAGTGCTGACTTGGTTAACCCAATTTACATGCAATTTGAGTTTACTAATTACACATGTTGCATACATCTCTAGTTTCTGCTGTGCTCAACATTACCATTACAGTTTTGTATTCGTGAACAACTTCCACTGATATTCGTTTCCCCTTACTATTTCTTAGCTCCACCCAAACTGAGTACACTTGATTTGGATTGAGTTATTGTCATGTAAACTGAAGTATAGTGAAAAGCTTTGTTTATGAGCAGGACAGGCAGATTGCAGTAAGTGAGGACAAAACAGATCATAGGGTGAAAAAAACAACTAGACAGAGACATACAAGTTACATCACACAGGGTGTGCGCAAGGCAAGATCGCAGCTTGATCCTTTGATCAAGAGTCCTCCCTTACTAATGTACTGATGCAGTGTCCAGGGATATGTAGGTTCTGTGCGTTATAGAGGGATGGGTCTGGGTGGGATGCTCTGAGGGTTGGTGTGGACTGGTTGGGCTGAAGGGCCTGTTTCCACACTGTAGGGATTCTATGATTCTATGAAAACCATGCTGACTATCCCTAATCAATTTTTGCCCCTCATAATATCCATAAATCCTATCTTTTATAATCACCTCCAACAATTTAGTCACAACCAAAGCCAGGCTCACAGATCTGTAGTTCCCCAGCTTCTCCTAACAAACTTTCTTAAACAAAGGTACAACATTAGCCATGCTGCAGTCATCAGGCACCTCACCCGTAGTTATGGATGATGCAGACAGATTGCATGTTGGCAAGACTGGGATAAACATCCTCAAAAAGCGATTTGCAAATGCTGTTGGGGAGAGTTTAAAGGAGATTTGCAGGGGAGCGGATCTTTAGATGGAGCTCAGATTCAACGACCGTGAATCTAGTAAAGGTAGAAGAGTAAGCAAAGCAGAAGACAGACAAAGTGTCAAACCTCAAACAGGATCAAAATGGCGAATAGTGTCAAAAAGGTTCTTTACCTGAATGTACGTAGCATTTGCAAAAGAGTCAAATCCATTTACTTTAATTGTGTGTAAGATTTAACTACCATTACAGAGATGTGGCTCCAATCATAAGTGAGTTGTGTTGTGGACCAAAATTATTTCCCCTCAAAATATTTTAAGAAGGCAGCCTATACCCTAACTATTTCTCACTTTAAAGGCAAATGTAAAGTGTCTGTTACAGATGCAGTGTGACTGGTCAAACTACTCTGTGTTAAACAAAACACAATTTATTTAAAAACAGTAGTTAAAATACACCCAAGGAAAGAAGAATTTAGAATAATTTAACTCTATTGGAAACTTAACAGAATAATAGAATACGGTAGCTATTACTAGTTAGCTGTTCCAATATAGTAACATCCCATAAACACACCCCTTGGCAAAAAAGGGAAACACAGGCGCAGATTCTGACATGTAGTTCTTCCATCCAGGAGGGAAAAAAAAATCAAGAGAAAATTCAGAGAGAGTAGTAGCTAGGAAACATTCTCTGAAGTTTCCATCTCTGTTGTGACCTCAATAGCTTCATTGCTGCTCAGAAATCCTAATCTGTGAAAACTGGCCACACCCATTCAGGCTGCATTTGAAAAAAAACCCAAGGCTTCCCAAACCGTGTACTCAAGTGGTCTTCAGTAGCCAACTTGGTACCTCTGCCTTACAACCTGTCTTCAAAAAAAAATTAACCTCTGAGAGTAACAGCATCATCACAGTTGAAACAGTTTAGCTAAAGACAATTGAGCAAAATTCCCGTCTCATCAGTCTGGCACTTATCCTGTGTCGGGCAAAAGATTTTTGTGAAAATCACATCTTGGTTATATGAGAACTCTCAGCCCAGATAATTAGAGGTGGTTGAGTTTGTCATCATAGACAACTATGGATACACATTTACGTAATTTTCTCATGAAAATAATTTGTCTCTGCTTCAATAACAATTTGTGGCAGAGAATTCTATGTGTCAACTACCTTTGATACTTATTTTCTAATATTTCCTTTTCCCTCATTTAAACCCACTTGTTAATGTTGAGAGCAGACGCACGGATATGGGAAGGCTGTTCAGCCTCATGGACTGATTCTGTCAGATGGTGGCAGATCTAAATTTATGTGCTCTTTGCTCCAGGGATAGTAGCAATTACTTGCATAATGCAATAAAGTGCTTCGTAGAGGGGTGACCAAACAAAAATGTGAAAGTTTGGAATACAGGTGACTAAAACTTGGTCAAAGGAAAAAGGCTTTTAAGGAGCTTATTGAAGGAGGCAAGAGTTTTTAGGGGATGATTCAAGGATCTCCAGTCTTTGGCAGTTAGCAGCATTGCAATTAGTGGTGAAGCAATTTGAAACCAGAGATATGTAAGAAGCCTGAATTATTGGAGTGCAGATAGCTGAGAGTTGTAGGATTGTAAAAGGTTACAGCGTTAGGAAGGGGCAAGGAGAATCAGGGAGGTGAATTTTAAAACTGAATTATTGCCTAACCATGTGGTGTTCACTGGTACATTTCAGGCCTTTCATGATGACCAGCTGCTTCAACAGATTTGGAATCAGTGTAATGAGAGAGGCATGGATGGTGGTTTCTGCAGCAGATGTGTGCAAACTGATGACAGTAAGGAGGTGGAATGGTGGATGGGATATATGGTCAACTTTCAAGAATGGAAGCCGTCTGGTTCCGCCTCAGACAGTTCCTGGGAAGAGGGATGGAATTGATGATTAGAAATGGAGTTTTGGTGGGAATTCATGAGAGTGACTTTAGCCTCTCATTGTTAGCTGGAAGACAAGGAAATAGCTGAGGAACTGAATAATTTGCGTCAGTCTTCATAATGGAAGACACGAGTAATATCCCAAAAATTCAAGAGTCAGGGGGCAGAGCTGAGTATAGTGGCAATCACCAAGGAAAAGGTGCTAGTAAAACTGATTGGTCTGAAGGTGGATAAATCACCTGGACCACATGAACTACACCCCAAAGTTGTAAAGGAGATAGCTGAAGAGGTAGTGGAAGCGTTAGTGGTGATCTTTCAGGAAGCTGAAAGCCCGAGTCAGGGAGGGTCCCAGAGGACTGGAAAATCGCTAACGTGACACCCGTCTTTAAAAAGGCAGTAAGGCAAAAGATGGAAAATTACAGGCCGATAAGCCTAACCTCAGTCGTGGGTAAGATTTTGGAGTCCATTGTAAAGGTTGAGATTTCTGAATATTTGGAAGTGTATAGTAAAATAGGGCAAAGCCAGCATGCCTGACATGTGAAACTAGAATTCTCTGAGGAAGTAACAAGCAGGGTAGACCAAGGAGAGCCAATGGATGTTTTCTACCCGGACTTCAAGAAGGCCTTCGATAAGGTGCCACACAGCAGGCTGCTGAGTAAGATAAGAGCCCACAGTGTTAGAGGCAAGATGCTAGCATGGATAGAAGATTGGCTGCCTGGCAGAAAGCAGAGAGTGGGGATAAAGCGGTCTTTCTCAGGATGGCAGCCAGTGACAAGTGGTGTTCTGCAAGGGTCAGTGTTGGGACCACAACTTTTCACTTTATACATTAATGATCCAGATGAAGGAACTGAGGGCATTCTGGCTATGTTTGCAGATGATACAAAGGTAGTTGGAAGACAGGTAGTATTGAGAAGGTGGGGAGGCTGCAGAAGGATTTGGACAGGTTAGGAGAATGGGCAAAGAAGTGGCAGATGGAATACAACATGGTAAAGTGTGAGATCATGCACTTTGGTAAGAAGAATAGAGGCATTGACTATTTTCTAAATGGGGAGAAAATTCAGAAGTCTGAAGTGCAAAGAGACTAGTTCTAGCCCAGGATTCTCTCAAAGTAAACTTGCAGGTTGAGTCAGTAGTCAGGAAGGCAAATGCAATGTTGGCATTTATTTTGAGAGGACCCGAATATAAAAGCAGGGATGGTCACTAGAGTGGCCCCAGGAATGGAAATCTTAACATGTGAGGAATGTTTGAGGACTCTGGGACTATGCTCATTGGAGTTTAGAAGGATGAGGGGGATCTAATTGAAACTTTCAGAATACTGAATGGCCTGGACAAAGTGGATATTGGGAAGATGCTTCCATTGGTAGGAGAGTCTAAGACCCGAGGGCACAGCCTTAGAGTAAAAGGAAGACCTTTTAGAACAGAGATAAGGAGAAACTTCTTCAACCAGAGAGTGGTGAATCTATGGAATTCACTGCCACAGAAGGCTGTGGAGGCCAGGTCATTGAGTTCATTTAAAACTGAGATAGATAGGTTCTTAATTATCAAGGGTTGCGGGGAGAAAGCAGGAGAATGGGGTTGAGGAACTTCTCAGCCATGATTGAATGGCGGAGCAGACTCGATGGGCCGAGTGGCCTAATTTCTTCTCCTATGTCTTATGTCCTTATGACATTTCCGCGCATATGGCAAGCAGTCTGAGAGTGAAGAGACAGTTTGTGTGTGTGTGTGTGTGTGTTGTTCCCGGGGTTGTGAGCTGAGGTTTCTGGAGCTACATGTAAAAATAGTTTCTTTTCATGGTATTCCTGGAGGACCGAAGGCAGATCAGCAAAACCAGGAGGCCAGTGATGCGTCTTTGGGGAACTTCAAAGGTAACGGGAACATAAACAATTTTATGACTAACTCTGGATAGATCAGAATAGAAGCTGATAAGGGTACAATGTGTGGCAAATCAATTATAAGATTGAAAAGTGGTATGATTGCTGTTTATGGGTTCCAAAGCAGTAGAGCTATTTTACCTTATTCACAATGGTAGATCTAGAGGACAAAAACGGCATTTGAAGGAGGATAAATTCAAAACTATTTTGTGGAATCATTATTTGAGTGACTGTGTGGCCTGTCTGTGAAACAAGTTCTCTTGGGACAGGGTAGACTCAGTTGGTATTGATTCAGTCAAATCAAATTAGATGGACAGCTTTCAGAAAATAACATTTAAGGATACTGTGGTAAGTGTAGTATGATTGGGAGAAACTCTATCTTTAAAACTCTCCATAACTGGAGATTTCCTTGGATTATTCCTTGGTCTATAGTTAACTTTTTTTTTTGAATGCTCCGTTATACTCCGTGTGAGTATGATCACTCCATTACCATTGCATCTGCAAGCTTAGGACATCAGGGAAAGGAGGACAGTTTTAATTTCTTCGAATGTTTGTTTGTATCATGGCTAACCTTCACCCCAGCTCCACTTACTTGCCTTTTCTCTGTGTGTCTTGTTACTCACATTTGACAAAAAATGCTGTTAATCTCAGTCTTGGTAAACTCAAATGTTTCCCAGCATCTGCCATCTCCAGGGAGATTGTACACATTCTGACAACCTTTTTCACGGATAAATGCTTCCTGATTTCATTCTTTAAGGGCCTAGCTCTAATTTTGAGACTTTTAAGGGTGGCAGGCGCATTCGACGTTAGCCTTTTTTCATTTGCCAGCTCCTCTGTTCACAGTGCTATAACGTATGAATGTGTGTATTAGAGGAAGAGTACAGAACTCTGTTTTAATCTTTTGAAGGAACAGCATTTGATCTAACTGGCATTTTTTATAGAGAGGGTTAAGTGTATTAATGAGCACCCACACTGTTTATCTTGGGCTTACTTGGGTAAGGAAAATGAATTTAATTCCTTGATACCCCGAACACAAAGTTGCTACTGGTTCTCCTTTCATTCCTCAACTATATAGAATGTTTATCTTATTCACCCAGGTATATCCTGTCAATTGAGAGTGCAGAGGAAATTGAAGATTATGTTGCTGACTTGATTCAAGGGACTGAAGGGAAGAAACGTATTTTCATTGATGAGCTTCTGAAGAGATGGAAGAAATCACAAGAGCTACTTGCTGCTGGACATGTGCAGTTGTACAGAAAAAAAGATGGTGAGACTAATTCTAACACATCTGTAGTCCATAGCCCTTAAGTTATCTAATTTTTGGATGTCTGCAACTTCTCATGTCACGAACTACATTATTTTGTCAAAATGACAAAGTGATGAATTTTGATTGAAACTTTCAAGGAGGTGACGAAGGTGATCGATGAGGGTAGAGCAGTGGATGTTGTTTACATGGATTTTAGTAAGGCTTTCAACAAAATCCCTCATGGTAGGCTCATCCAGAAGATTGAGATATATGGGATCCATGGTGACTTGGCCATGTGGGTTCAGAATTGGCTTGCCCATAGGAGGCAGAGGGTATTTTCAGGGTGTTTTTCAGGCTGGAGGTCTGTGAATAGTGGTTTTCTGTAGGGATCTGTACTAGGACCTCTGCTGTTTGTGATTACGTAAATGACTTGAATGAAAATGTAGGGGGGTGGGTTAGTAAGTTTGCAGATGATACAAAGATCAATGGAGTTATGGATAGTGTGGAAGGTTGTCGAAGGATACAGTGGGATATTGATCAGTTGCAGATATGGGCAGAGAAATGGCAGATGGAGTTTAATCAGGGTAAGTGTGAAGTGCTGCACTTTGGGAGATCAAATGTTAAGGAAAAATATATAATTAGTATTGTATAGAAGGAATATAATTAGTATTGTAAACAGTATTGTATAGAAGGATCTTGGGGTTCAAGCCCATAGCTCCCTGAAAGTAGCCATGCAAGTAGATAGTGGTAAAGAAGGCTTTATTGGTTGGGGCGTTGAGTACAAGAGTCAGGCTGTCATGTTGCGGCTTTATAAGACTTTGGTTAGGCCACTCTTAGAGTCTTGCATCCAGTTCTGGTCACCACATTTGCAGTTAAGATGTGAAAGTTTTGAAGAGGGTGCAGATGAGGTTTACCAGGATTAGGAGGTATGAGCTGTAAGGAGAGACTAGAAAAACTCAGGTTTTTTTCTCTTGAGCAGCGCATGTTGAGTGGAGACTTGATAGAAATCTGTAAAATTGAGATGCATAGATAGGATTGATGGTCAGAATCTTCTTCCCAGAGTTGAAATGTCTAATACTAGGGGGCATGCATTTCCGATTAGAGGGGGAATGTTCAAAGCAGATGAGGGGCAAGTTTTTTTACACAGTGGTAGGAATCTGGAATGCACTGCCAGGTGGTGATGGAGGCACATACAATTTAAGGGACTTTTAGATAGCACATGAATATGCAAGGGGTGGAGGAATATGGACCGATGGCAGGCAGAAGGGATTACTTTAATTTGGTGTCATGTTTGGCACAACATTGTGCACCAAAGGGCCTGTTCCTGTCTGTATAGTTCCATGCCCTATGTCTGACACATTTCCTGCATTACAACAGTGAGTACACTTGAAAATTTACTTTATTTGCTGAAAACTATTTGGTGATATGCTGAGTTTGTGAAAAGCACTATATAATTGCAGCTTTGTCACTCTGTAGAGATTCCAGATTCATCGAAATCAGGTGACCAGCTCAAGAAGTCCAAGCGGAAAGGCCGGAACAAGCAGGAACCAGTGCTTGTGTCAGAGAGCCAGCAGCCAGCAGAAGAGGTTAAAACACCCATAGATCTGGTAAAGGTAAGCCCTGAAGGCAACAAACTTTTTCACATCCGTTGACCATAGTGAAAGTGACTGTGAAACTCAGCTTTTGTGGCCATACCCATCTGAATGCTTTTGGCTGAATTGAGCAGAGGAATTGTCAACCTTAGGTAGTTGATTAACTTCAGACCAAGCCTGTAGACTCCGGAACAGGGACTTTACAAACTCATGAAAGGAATTATGACCTTTGGCCTTGAAAGGTGCCTAATTTATCCCTCACTCCCCTGGAAAGAGAAGACGTCTCAGAAAAGTGAGTAACTGTTGAAGCTAGCTGTTTCATGGCAGTCCTTTTCAGTAAACAGTGGAGTGATTTTCTTCACTACCAGAATGCTGCTGTCAAGCTAAAAAGACATTCTGCCTACTACACCAATGACTAATGTGGTATGTAAGTTTCAGTGGCAGTGTGACAATAAGTACGTAGGCCATATGTCTCAATGGCTAGCAGGTTGTACCTTTAAAAATATTTATATACCACAATTGATTTGCACCTTCCTGATTAAATTGTTGTGCTATTTCAACATAGTTTTAAGTGATCAACCAAGATCATGTCTTTCACTTCAAACTGTCATCAGTCAAATTTATTGTGTACCTTTCAGAAAGGTTCCGCATGGTAGACTGGTTAGTCAGGTTTGATCACATGGGATCCAAGGAGACTTAGCCAATTGGCTTGATGGTAGGAGACTTAGGGTGGGGGTAGAGGCTTGTTGTTCAGACTGGAGGCCTGTGACCAGTAGTGTGCATTAAAGAAGGTTATCTAAGAGTACAATATGATCTTGATCAACTGGGCCAGTAGGCCGAGGAATGGCAGATGGAGTTTAATTTAGATAAGTGCAAGAGCAGGACTTATACAGTTAATGTTAGGGCCCTGGGGAGTCTTGTCAAACAGAGACATCAGTGAATGCTGGTATATAGTTCCTCGAAAGTGGTAGCAGAGATATACAGAGTAGTGAAGAAGGCATTTGGCACCCTTGTCTTTTTCAGTCAGAGCACTGAGTACAGGAGTTGGACATCATGTTACGGCTGTATGACATTGGTAAGGCCACATTTGGAGTACTGTGTACAATTCTCGTCGCCCTGTTGTACGGAGGATGTTATTTAACTGGAAAGGGTGCAAAAATGATTTTCAGGAATGTTACCGGGATTGGAATGTTTGAGTTATAGGGAGAGGCTGGATGGGCTGGGACATTTTTCCTCTGGAGTATAGGAGGCTGAGGGGTGACGTTACAGAGATTTATAAAATCTTGAGGAGCATAGATAAGGTCAATTGCCAAGGTCTTTTGCCCATGTTAGGGGAGCCCAAAATTAGAGGGCACAGGTTTAAGGTGAGAGGGGAAAGATTTAAAAGGGGCAACTTTTTCACATGGGGGTGGTGCACATATTGAGCAAGCTGCCAGAGGATGTGGTAGAGATGGGTACAATTACAACATTTAAAAGAATTTGGATAGGTGTACAGATAGGAAAAATTTGGAGTGATATGGGCCAAACACAGGCAAATGAGACTAGTTTGGGCAACTGGTTGGCATGGACGAGTTGGGCTAAAGGGCGCATTTCTGTGCTGAATGACTCTGTAACTCTATATGCTGACTTCTGGGCCCAATTCTACAGCTGCTGGTCAGAGATCAGCCTTCAAAGTGAATGCTGGTAGGCTAGACAATCATTGGGAGCATCACAGTTAACCACATTTCTGTCCTTGGCATGTCCAGATTTGTGCACCTTGAGCAGTGTATCCAATCCTAGAGCCCTGGAAAAAGAATCAGGAGGAGAAATTAGAATTTTTTTTAAATCAGTGGATTATAATTATTTGAATGTGCTGCCTAAAAGGCTGGTGAAAGCAGATTCAGCAGCAACTTTTAAAAGAAAGTTTGATTTATACCTGAAGCGGAGAAATTTGTAGGTTGCAGGAAAAGTTCAGGGCAGTGGAACAAATTGGCTGGCCCTTTGGGAGAGCCAGCAAAGATGAGATGGATTTGTGGCCTTCTGCTCTCCTGTAAGATCCTGACTCTAACTTCCATTTAACTGCCACTCTGACTGAAGTTGGTTAACTCTGATTGATGGACCTGAGTATCTTTAGATTTTTGGCTCAGCCTCATGTCAGTGCTGAAGGAATTGTACTGTTCAGGATGAAAATTTGTTCACTTTTTAAAAAAAGTCTGCAGTTTGTGCCATAACATTAAGGGAAGTACTTATTGTACATCTTCAGGCATGGTGTAATCTTGATTTGCTTATGTTTAAAGTGAGAAGTGCTTTTAAGTCCATCTCTGCTTTCTGTCATTGAATAATATGTTTTCTTTTGCTCGTTGATGTCTGCTTTACTACAAACACTTTGGAACCTTTAAACAAAATAAATGAAAGAACTGCAGATGCTGTAAATCAGGAACAAAAACAAAGTTACTGGAAAAGGTCAGCAGGTCTGGCAGTATCTGTGGAGGAAAAAACAGAGTTAATGTTTTGGGTCCAGTGACTCTTCCTCAGAACTGATGGTGGCTGGGAAAAAGTCAGTTTATATGTAGAAAATAGGGGAGGGGGATGGGGTTGGGAGTAAACAATAAGATAGAGCCTAAAGAGAGAGAAGAGCAGTTGGACTGACGAAGAGACAGAAACGAAAAGGCTGGGAGGGTGAATAGTTGTTAATGGGGACTGTTAGTGACTAATAACAGGTCGGGTGCAATGGCAGGCTATGTAGTGACTAGGCCTGGTGTGTGGGGTAGGGGGTTGGGACGTGGGAGAGTTTAGGCCCTAAAATTATTGAACTTGAAATTGAGTCCGGAGGGCTGCAGGGACCCCAAGTGGAAAATAAGGTGTTGTTCTTGTAGCTTGCGTTGAGCTTCGCCAGAACACTGCAGCAAGCCAGAGTCAGACATATTGGTCAGGGAACAGGATGGTGCGTTAAAGTGGCAGGCAATGGGTAGTTCAGCATCTTTTTTTGTGAGCAGAATGTAAATGTTCTGCGAAGCGGTCACCTAGTCTACACTCAGTGTAGAGGAGACCACATTGTGAGCAGCGAATGCAGTAGACTAGATTCTGGGAAGTGCAGGTAAGGTGTTGCTTCACCTGGGAGGTATGTTTGGTCCCTTGGATACTGGGGAGGGAGGAGGTAAATGGGCAGGTGTTGCACCTTCACTGGTTACAGGGGAAGGTGCCATAGGGCTGTGGGGAGGTGTTGGGGGTGCAGGAAGTATGGACCAGGGTGTCCCGGAGGGAACGGTCCCTGCGGAAGGCGGGCAAGTGAGGGGAGGGGAATATGTGTCTGGTGGTGGCATCTTGCTGGAGGTGGTGGAAATGGCGTCTGATGATCTTCTGGATGTGGATGCTGGTGGGATGGTAGGTAAGGACAAGGGGAACCCTATCGCTGTTGCGAGAGGGAAGAGAAGGGCTAAGGGCGGAAGTGTGGGAGAAGGGTCGGTCCTGGTCGAGGGACCATAGAGCTGGGGAATCCTCGGTTGATGAAGAAGGTGGACGTTTCGGAGGCTCCTTTGTTGAAGTTGGACTCATCTGAACCTATATGACGGAGACGGAGGAACTGAGAGAATGGGATGGAGTCTTTACAGGAAGAGGGGTGTGAGAATGTATAGTCCAGCTTTTGTTTGCACTGTGACATTTTATTTGTGATAGAGTTGCAAACTGTAATAGCAGTTACAAGATGCCTTGGGAGTGACAAGTAGATCTTTTTCTTTGCCGACAGACTATTTAAAAACTCATACATTTTTACTTTTCAGATATATAATCACCCATGTAGGGCTGTATAATGATAGCCCTGTGATTACAAGTATCATCATCTAGGAACCAAGCAAGCTGGCCTACCTTAATTCATTACACTTATACAATTTTCATGTTTCTTTGTGAGAACATTTAGAGATTGCTGCAGTGCATATGATTTCTGCTGCCTTTCTAGTCATTGACTGGTGTTCAGTATTTAGGAAAGTATTAAAGTTTTGCTTCATGTTTGCAATGGCACAAACTGTGTCTGCTGCACATGACTTTGGAAATTGAATGAACCTGAAAACTGGGGGTGATGGAAAATTTGGGGAAATCCTCTTTGTTTTTAAAAATTCAGGTAATAAACCATCCCAACAGCGCAATTTCTAATTAGCCTTAACATATACACTGTCTCACTTGGACTTTGCCCAGGAGCATGAAATCTGCCAAGTCTCAAAACTTTCTTCAGAACTACTCCTCACTCTCACCAGTGGAAGGTGTTCTTAACTGGATGGATCCTCTGTGATTAGGACCCGTGTCAGTACCTATCCTGCAAATATAACTGTGAGAAACATCGAAAAATTGGAAGGAAATCACTGATGTCAATGTTCAAGCATGCAAGTGTAGACCATAGGAACAGGATTGTACAATGGGCTTCTCTAGCTTGCTCGCCATTTAATTCAATCATGATTTGTCTTTGGCTTCAAATCCACTTTCCTGCCCACTTCCCATATTCATTGATTCCCTGAGTCCAATGGTCTAGCTATCTTAACCTTAAAATATATTTAACAATGGAGCTTCCGCAACTCTTTGGGGTAGAGAATTCCAAAGATTCACACTCCTTTGAATAAAGTCATGTAGTCTCATCTCATGTCCTAAATAATTGGCAACTAATCTGAGACTGCCCTCATGTTTTGATTCCCTAATCGGTAGAAACAATCTCTCAACATCTGCCCTGTCAAGTCCCTTTAGAATCTTGTATGTTTCAATGAGACCATCTCTCGTTCTTCTGGACTTGAAAATATATATCTGATTTATTAGTCTGGCAGTAACGGAGTGAAACTTTAACAGTGCCAATGCAAGTATATCCTTTCTTAATCGGGATAACAAATTGGCGCACTGTCTTCAAGATGTTGTTTCGCCAAGACTTTATCTTTGCACTTCAGAATCCTGACAATGAGGCCTACATGTCATTTGCCTGTCTTATTTCTTGTTGTACCCGCATCTATCTGTATTCCTTGTACAAATACACCCAGGTCTCTTTGAACAACCAACACTTACAAATTTTGAAAAATTCTGCTATTCTTAAGACTGAAATGATTAACTTCACACTTCTCCACCCCATATGCTATTCTGCCATATTGTTGCCCACTCTCTTACCTTATCAATATCTCTTTGCGCACCCTGTTTCACCCTCACAGCTTATCTATCCACTTAGCTTTGTATTATCAGCAAGCTTAGGTTAAGTGACAGAGAGTAATTTATCTAAGTCATCAAGGTAGATAGTAAAAAGCTGAAGCCCTATCACTGGTACTTGCAGCACTATAAACGACTATTGATCAGCTATCAAGAATTAAATTTTCCAATTTTCTCTACCACAGTGACACTGCATAGCTCAGGTCAGTTACCAGGAGGTGCTGCATTTGGACCAAACTCGGACCAACTGACTCCACATTCATTGCTAGATTTAAAGGAAAAGAGAATCTTGTCTCCTTCATGGAAGCAGAGCTGGTTCATCTGCTCAAATATGTTTAGGGGCTCTGGGGAAAGTAGAAAGTGGATGATCAGAAAGACAATAAAATGGTGGGAAGAGAGCGAGAGAATGAGAACGAGGGCAAGTAGTCACAGTTTGCTAACTAGAAAATGGACAAATAGGAAAATTTTCAGCTTCCTATCCGCAACAAATCCTCCCTCCATGCTAATATACTGTACCCCTCTCTGACACAGTATCTTGTCTCCTAACCTTGGAGTGGCATCTCCTTAAATGCCTTTTGGAAACCCAGATATACTACATCAACTGATTACCCTTTATCAACCTGACTAGTTACATCCATAATAAACTCAAAACAATTTGATTCCCTTTTCATAAAATCGTGTTGACTTATTTGGATCATAACGTGCTCTTTTTTAATGTGTTAAGATGTCGTACGGGTGATTTTCTCTGAAGATTGAATAATGCAGGTTTTTGTATAGTTTGTTCTTTGACGAATGATATGACCAAATTGAGTTAACTATTAAACAAATGTGAATGATCATTTCTAATAAGTGACACAAAACACAAGGTCTGTGAAAGTGCCCACTTAGAGGAGGGCTAACTACTTGGTTTTCTCTCTCCCCATCCCAATCAACAATCTTAGAATAGAATCCTTACAGTGTGGAAACAGGCCCTTCATCCCAACAAGTCCACACTGAACCTCAGCGCATCCCACTCAGACCCATCCCCTTATAACCCACCTAATCTACACATCCCTGAACACTACGGGCAATTTAGCATGGTCAATCCACCTAACGTGCACATCTTTGGAGGTGTGGGAGGAAACCCACGCAGACACAGGGAGAATGTGCAAACTCCACACAGACAGTCACCCGAGGCTGGAATCGAACCTGGGTCCTTGGCGCTGTGAGGCAGCAGTGCTAAC
>JAHRHZ010000081.1:2370820-2388030 GCA_024137785.1 Ginglymostoma cirratum | reverse complement strand
TGAACACAACGGGCGGCATGGTGGCTCAGTGGTTAGCTGCCTCAGTGCTGCCTCACAGCGCCAAGGACCCAGGTTCGATTCCAGCCTCGGGTGACTGTCTGTGTGGAGTTTGCACATTCTCCCTGTGTCTGCGTGGGTTTCCTCCGGGTGCTCCGGTTTCCTCCCACACCTCCAAAGATGTGCACGTTAGGTGGATTGGCCATGCTAAATTGCCCGTAGTGTTCAGGGATGTGTAGATTAGGTGGGTTACAAGGGGATGGGTGTGGTTGGGATACTCCGAGGTTCGGTGTGCACTTGTTGGGCTGAAGGGCCTGTTTCCACACTGTAGGGATTCTAGATTCTAGATTCTAGAATCTAACCACTGCGCCACCATGCCGCCTGAATCAGTGGTGGACTTTTGTCTCAATCATTGTAGGAAATGTTATGCATGCCATGAAACAAACATGCACTTAATTTGAGCACTGGTTGTAGGGTAGCAGCTGGGAATATCATGTCTTTCACAGTGTGTACTTTGTTTCTCCTTCACTTCTTTTCTCCTTCTTCTCTGTCTCTTGCTCTCGTTCTCGTTCTCTCGCTCTCATCCCGCCATTTTATTGTCTTTCTGATCATCCATTTTCTACTTTCCCCAGAGCCCCTAAACATATTTGAGCAGATGAACCAGCTCTGCTTCCATGAAGGAGACAAGATTCTCTTTTCCTTTAAATCTAGCAATGAATGTGGAGTCAGTTGGTCCGAGTTTGGTCCAAATGCAGCACCTCCTGTAACTGACCTGAGCTATGCAGTGTCACTGTGGCAGAGAAAATTGGAAAATTTAATTCTTGATAGCTGATCAATAGTCGTTTATAGGGAACATAAGCAGCTCCCTAAGTTGGCTTGTTGGCTGCACAAGTGGGCATTGAGAATAAAAATTCACTGAATTAAGTGTAAATTTACTCATTTATAAATAAGGCAAACATTTTAATTGATCTAATTCTGACCATAAAATTTTTTCCAAGATTTTCCACAAGGTTGACAACCTGTGGATCTTTCTTAGAGGGTAGCAGATGTGTTCATAGTGAATGGAGATAACACAGTGTGGAGCTGGATGAACGCAGCAGGCCAGGCAGCATCAGAGGAGCAGGAAAGTTGACGTTTCAGGTTGGGACCCTTCTTCATAGTGAATTCTCCACTATTTAAACTTGCTTGTTTATAAAGAACCTCTTCTAGAATTCGACTGGCATTGCTATCAAATTGCTCAATAGGGTTACAAAACTACCTCTATGTCAGAAATTTGGGTTGCACACACCCCATGGAGACTTTTGTGTGCTTTGACAATAATTTCATTTTGCCTTCCTGTGTCAGCCCTTTACTGACTTTCCATTCCAAGGTTCAGCCTGTGCTGCTTTGGGGTCCATCACTGGGAGTAGCAAACTACTATTTTTAGAATGATTCGTTATAATTTAGTTTACTTCCACATGAAACTGTGGAGTGTGTGGCAATAATTGTGCCCAACTCTTCCATAAACCATCACAAAATCTTCCATAATCCCAATTAGATTACCGAGACGATCAATTGCTCGCCTGAGTGCTATTCAGGATGAAAGCAATCCACACCAGTTTTTGGCAAAATTCTAAATAAAATAACCCTTTATTGTAAGACTCATGACTCTAATAAATGGCAGAGTGAAGAAAGTATTCTGAATGTACCCCTATACAACCCAAGTATATCCCTATAAAAACCCCAAATACACAAATGTGCATCCTGATTAGGAGAGACAAAAGACACACAGTTGATGCATATTATGGGTGGAACAAAACTGTAGACAGGGAAAACAAAACCTCGAAAGTCTAGAACTCCAAGGTGGGTTAAATGTTCTCTCAATTCCTTTTGATTTCAGCAATGATGATATATTGTCGTCTGTAAAGCGATGGGTATTTTTTGTTTCAATAGTTGATCTTGTGGTCCTGGGTCTTGTCTTGTTAGACTTTTTGCTTTGTTGGTTTTCTTGTCTTTTCACCCATGCAAGAGATATATGAAATATATACAGAGAGAGATGTTTTTCAGTTTGCAGGCCTCTGGATATCTCTGGCTGCTCTGCACTTACAACTTTGTAGTTGGTTACTATCAGGGGGCTATCCCCAGACAGATTTTTCTCATCTCAAAGACTTGTGGTGCCAATCAGTTTCAAACTACCCCCTCACTGCTTTGAAAAGCAGCATTATCCTGCACAGCTGAAAATATACACCTCGTAATCCCACTTGTTTTTTGAGTTGAAAATCTCTCCGGATATTTTAGTTACATATCAGCGTCTAACTTGCATTTTCCAGTTAATGTTCAGAAAGAAAAGTATATGGTGCCTAACATATGATTCAAAGGGAAGAGATCTGAATATGATTTCCTAAAACTGTAGAACCAGGATTAAAAATATCCTATTGGGCTTAAAAGATTCAAGCCATTGATTATTATATGGTTGGCAAAGCAAAAATGCCTGTGTTGAGAACTGCTGTTTACTAGTCAAGGTTAGATCTGCTACTCAGTTGATAGCACTTGCCCTTCTAAGTTAGGATTATGGGTGAAAATCCCACTCTAACTCGCTAGGCAGACACTTCCAGTGCAGCACTGAAGGGATGTCTTTCAGATGAGATTTTAGATTGACACTTCCTCCACCCATGGAGGAGAATGTAAAAAAATCACATCGTACGACTTGGCAAAGTGCAGGGATTTCTCCATGATGTCCTGGACAATATTTAATACAGTAGCATTATCACTAGAAAGTGATTTATATGGTCATTTTATCTTATTGCTGTTTGAACAGCCAATGTTTACGCACATTGGCTGCTATGTTTAACATATTTTGCTTCTATTTTAACCAGGCCCAGGAAGCTAATTCAACATCCAAGAAAAAGACTAAGTACCTGTCCTTGTACACAAAGGAGGGTGAGGACAGACTTGCTGTCACTCTTCCTGGTCGTCATCCCTGTGAATGCCTCGGACAAACTCACCAACTAATCAATAACTGCCTGAGTTGTGGCCGTATTGTCTGCATGCAGGAGGGATCGGGTCCCTGTTTGTTTTGTGGAGCGTTGGTAAGTATGCAATTCTGTGCAAAATGATGCACAAAAATGACCATTTGAGGCCTTACAAATTACTTTTTACAATGTAATCTAATGTCAGTTTGAATATGATCTTTAAGCAGAACAGGAGAGAAGAGGAGGTATATACTTTGGGGAGTGTTAATAAGCAGGAGTGTAATTAGCCAGAAAATGTGTTATTCCCCTACATGTTTAATATTTTTACCATACGCTGAGACAAGTTGATGAGCTGAATCTGTGTTCACCTATAAGCCTGACACCGAGCTTGTTGATTAAGCTTCAGCAACTTTGAATTCCAACCACACTTACTAATTTAACTTCACAATGTCAGCAGCTCCAATCAATGTGTCCTGTGAAACGTGATTACTTTGTCTGACTACAATTTGTGTCATTTGTCACTTTGTAGAACTGCCTGTGTTTAGCTTTGTGCAGTCTGTTTGGAGCCAGGCCCCTGTCACGAATATGTTCAATGACTACAAAGCAAATGTCAGCATCTGAAAACAGTTCTGGACTTTGCAGAATGTGTCCTTGTATTTGATATTTTCTGCTAAGGCTTTCTGCACATATCTGTTCTGGCCACCTGGAGAGAAGCTGAGGGAATGCTTTTCAGGTTCTTGGTTTTAAGCTGTCCCAAATGTTATGTCAAGACCTCCCTAAATGACAGCTGCATATAAGCAAAGTAACGCCATTTCTGTGCATTGAAACTCAAAAGCTCCGTGTATTAGGAGCATATTTTTATTTGTTGCATTTAATTTTCAAATTCTTCCTTTTTAATTAACTGATTTCACTGGAAGGAGGAGAAAATAGTGGGGAGAGTTCCTCCTGAGTGAGTTATTTCTTGAGGGCAGGTTTTGAGTGAGGTGAAATATATGGAACTTTGGGAGTTACGTGATGATAAAGTGAAGGTAAATCCTATCCTAACATTCTTTTACATAACAAAAAAAATACACCTGGAAGAACAGAAATATAGATTTTTGCAGCACAGAAACAGGCTGAGCTATTCCAAGCTAATACTTATGATCCACACAACAAAAACAGGGGGAGGGTTACCGGACCCGAAATGTTAACTCTGATTTTTTTTCTTCACAGATGCTGCCAGACCTGCTGAGCTTTTCAAGCAACTTCTGTTTTTGTTCCTGATTTACAGCATCTGCAGTTCTTTTGGTTTTTATGATCCACACAAACCTCCTTCCATCCATTTTACTCAAACACCCCTGTCTTCATAATTCCATCTTCTTTTCTCCCTTGTTTGTGCCTAGTGTCCCCTCAGAAGTATCTGTTCTTCATCTTAACTGCCCATTATAATGCCAAGTTTCACATTCTTACTACTCTCTTGGTAAGGAAGTTTTTTTTTCCTGAGTTTCCCCCTTTGATATTTAGTGATTTATTTATGTTTATAATCTCTAGATCATGAGTGTGGACTTCCTCACAAATGAGAACTTCTTCACAAATCTTACCTATTAAATTTTTTAGTTATCTTAAAGACTGCTACTGGGTCAACTTTCATCCTTCTCTACACCAGAGAAAAGTGCTTGTTAAGCTCTTCTTGATAAATGTAGCTTCCACCATCATTCATTGATTGAATCTACCTCTTGTAGGTCTGTACCAAAGAAGAGCAAGAGATCCTTGTCCGTGATTCAAACAAGAGTCAGAAATTACGCAAGAAATTGATGGGGACCCCAGGTTAGTTAATTCCTGCTCTTTGGCTTTGATGAATGGTAAATATTTATTGGCGTTCTCCATTAGAGCAGTTTAAATTGTGTATGTAATTGACCGAGGCAGACTCAGAAATATGGGGTCCTTTTCTGATTTGTTGTAACTTAGCTGATTTTAGTCATGCTGCAGGCATGAAATTTACTGAATGTCTCACAGGTAGAATTATAAAGACTATAAAGACCAGCAACAGTTGGCCAAATTAGTCTAGGTTGGTTTTCATGCTGCATATAAGCATCCTGCCACCCTATTTTATTTGACACAATCAGCCAGACTTCCCATTCCTTTCTGTCTCTTATTTATCCAGCTTTCCCTTAAATCATCTGTATGAGTTTGCTTCAGCTTTTCCGAATTCCATATGCTAAGTGGGTAAAGAGGTTTCTCTGAGATTCCTAAATAGATTTATCAGTGTCTACCACTTCATTATGCTCCTTAGATTTGCACTTGCCATCATTAAGAACAACTCCTCTACATCTATCCTATTGAAACCCTTTACACTCTAAAAGCCTATTGGGTCACCCATGGCATTTATTTATGAGTGTTTTCTGTTGGAATGTTGGAGCATGTGGACCTCAAGGGAGTGTAGGATTGGTTTGGGTCCAGTGCCTGTGATGACGCTAATTCTGGGAAGCACTATCAGCGATGTGAAGAGGATGGAGTTGCAGGGTTCATATGGAGCCAAGGCTGATGGCACTCAAATATTATTATGCCTTTGGCTGGCATGGCCTGTTTCCCAGCATAATCATACCTCCCTAATCGATTCATTCACCAATAGGAAATCCAGTTACAGGTTGGATTTGATCAGTGCCCTGAGTTAGAAATCCCTCTCCAGTATGGTAGGATGATGCTGAATAGGAATATTTGTGGAACATTCTCCATTATTCGCATATTTATGATGACCTAGACATAGTGCCACAGGATTTTTACATCCATCCGAGAGAGAGAAGACAAAAAAGGTGATAGGGTCCAATAATGCAGTACTCCCTCAGTACAGCATTGCAGTGTCAGTCTGGATCATGTGCTCAGGTTTCTAACAGGATTAAATTTATGATCTTCTGATTGTGATAATAATGTCATTCACAACTGACACTGTTGCCTAGAACAATAACTCTATAGTATGATATCTTTCTCCTTGATTATTCCTTAACACAGATGCTTCTAATTATCCGAATATTCCCATTCCTTGCTTTGCTGCAGATTAGAATCAACAATTGCTTTCAATTTCAAATCCTATATTCCCACTCGCTGACTCCGACCCCATAATTCAGTAAATCCCATCCCTTCAAGTATTTATCCAGCTATCTTTTGAAAGTTACTGTCGAATCTGCTTCCACCGCACTGTTAATCAGTATATTTCAGATCATTCTGACATTGGAAACATTTAATAAGGAGAAATGATCAAAACCCTTTAAGCTCTTGACCATTTCAACCAGTCTCCATTTAACTTGCGAGTATACTTCCACCGAATGCAGTTGAACAGGAAGTTGTTGATATTATTATGTACCTGCTCTGCAGTGGAATCTGAACCAGGTGTAGTATGGTCATTGTTGCTGTGTCTTCCCCGCTATTCCACTGCCTCCGCTGTTCCCTTTGCTTGCCCACTTTGCTGACAGAGTGGGGCAGTCAGTGAGCTGCTGGGTGAGGCACCATGGGCTCTTTCTGTGCGCACCTGAGTCAACGGTTACTTCACAGGCTCACACGTTAAACTTCTAAGATGAAGCCATTTCCCAAATGCTGCTGCATTGCTGACAGTGACATCACAGAGACTGCAGCTTCATGGATGATCAGGATAATACCTGCAGCAGCAATGGCAAAACAATCTTATTTTCTTTGCACTGAGGGGGCAATTCAGTGTCTGTCTGAGCAGTGACTGAGGTTCAGCACAGCTGTAGATCCACCAGTTCCTCAGATAATTGTCAGTTGTTACAGTAAGGGAGAGGGAGAAGATGAGAGCATAATTGAAAGCCAAGCAGCTTGACATACATTTCCTGAAATGATTGTCACTGTGGCCCCACCTCTTCCTCTGTTATATCGATGACTGTATCGGTACTGCCTCGTGCTCCATCGAGGAGCTCGAACAGTTCCATCCACTTTACTAACACTTTCCACCCCAACCTTAAGTTCACCTGGAACATCGCCGATACCCCTCTCTCCTTCCTGGACCTCTCTGTTTCCATCTCTGGCAACCACCTGGAAACCGATATCTATTTCAAGCCCATCGACTCCCACAGCTACCTAGAATACACCTCCTCTCATCCACCTTCCTGCAAGAATGCCATCCCCTATTCCCAATTCCTTCGCCTCCGCCACATCTGCTCCCGAGATGAGGCTTTCCACTCCCGGACATCCCAGATGTCCTTGTTTTTCAAGGACTGCAATTTCCCCTCCACATGGTTGAAAACACCCTCGACCGCATCTCTCGCGTTTCCCACAACTCATCCCTCACACCCCCTCCCCGGAATAACAACAAAGACAGAATCCCCCTCATCCTCACGTATCACCCCATCAATATCTGGATCCAACGCATCATCCTCCAGCACTTCCACCACCTGCAATCTGACCCCACTACCAAGGACATTTTTCCCTCCCCACCCTTATCTGCCTTCCAGAGGGACCGCTCTCTCTGTGACTCCCTCGTGCGCTCCACACTCCCCACTAGTCCCACCAACCACAGGAAGTGCTACACCTGCCCCTACACCTCCTCCCTCACCCCCATCCCAGGCCCCAAGAAAACCTTCCACATCATACAGATGTTCCCCTGCACATCTGCTAATGTGGTATATTGTATCCGCTGTTCCCGATGTGGCCTCTTCTGCATCGGAGAAACCAAGCAGAGGTTGGAGACCGCTTTGTGGAACACCTACGCTTGGTTCGTGACAAACGACTGCACCTCCCGGTCACGAACCATTTCAACTCCCCCTCCCACTCCTTGGACGACATGTCCATCCTAGGCCTCCTCCATTGCCACAACGATGCCACCCGAAGGTTGCAGGAACAGCACCTCATATTTCACTTGGGAACCCTGCAGCCCAATGGTCTCAATGTGGAATTCACAAGCTTCAAAATCTCCCCACCCCCGACCTCATCCCAAAATTAGCCCAGCTTGTCCCTGCCTCCTTGACCTGTCTGTCTTTTCTACCACCTATCCGCTCCTCCCATCTCACTGACCAACCCCCACCCCCACCACCTACCTACCAACCAGCCTCATCCCCGTCTCCTTGACCTGTCCGTCTTCCCTCCACCTATCTGCTCCTTTACCCACCTTCCATCATCGCCTCTCCCCTCTCTCTCTACTTATTTCAGAGTTCCATTCCCCTCCCCCATTTCTGAAGAAGGGTCCAGACCTGAAACATCAGCTTTCCTGCTCCTCTGATGCTGCCTGTGTTCATTCAGCTCAGATAACCTTGTTATCTCAGATTCTTCAGCATCGGCAGTTCCTACTATCTCTCGGCCTGACAACAGGCTGCTTGACTGCCTTCCCTGCTGTGTTAATAAATGTTGCCAATTAATGCTTCATAAAAAAGCCTTTACATCTCTAATCTTATTTACCCTACGCTAATTTGCATGTGGTTTAAGTAATCTGGAGATTACTACCTTTGTGGTTCTTCTTTCTAGCTTGGCCTTAGGTTTCTTGGAATCTCTGAGCAGAACCTCTTTCAAAGCCGTACCTATGTTGTTGGTACTTACGTGAACGGCAACAATTGGATCTTAACCATCCCACTCCCAAGTTTCTTTCTAGCTCAGAGGAGATGTCCTGAAACTAAGTGGGCAACACAGCCTTCAGGACTCTGTCTTTGCTGGAGAGAACAGTGTCTATTCCCCTAACTATGTTATCCCCAATTACTGGAATATTTCTGTTTTTCTTCCTCCACTCCACTGATATCGTGGACAATGTTGCTGTGGTCAATTTGCTCATCCTCCTGCAATCTGTATTGTTGTCCACACTGGAAGCAAGGGCTTCACTCCTATTGCACAAAGACATGGCTGAAATTCCTTCAAAGGAATTTCTGGATCCCCATACCTGAATAACTCACAATCACACCTACCTGGCTCCGGCCAAAGATTTAATTTGATGTAATTAATTGTAGGGGTGCGACTGTCTCCTGAAAGAGTGTGTCCAGATACTTCTCCCCTTCCCTGATGAATCACAGTATCCACTGCTCTGACTCCAGCTCATCAACTCTGAGCCCAAGTTTCTCAAGCAGCCAACACTTGCTGTGGATCTGGTCACTCTGTTGCCCACCGGTGCCTACATACCACAGCTATTTAATTAGTTTAATTAATTTGGATTTCCACTTGTGGAATGTGGGCATTGCTGGCTAACCATTCCTAGTTGCACTTGAGAAGGTGGTGGTGAGCTGCCTTTTTGAATTGCTGCAATCCAAGTGCTGTGGGTAGACCCATGATGCACTTAGAGAGGGAATCTAGGGTTTTGACCCAGCGATAGTGAAGGAACAGTGATGTATTTCAAAGTCAGGATAGTGAGAGGTAATTGCAGCTGGTGGTCTTCCTGTGTATCTGCTGCCCTTGTTCTTCCATATTGAAATGGTTGTGGGTTTAGAAGGTGCTACCTGGGGATCTTTGGTGGATTTCTGTAGTACATCTTGTAGATAGTGCACACTGCTGCTACTGAGCTTTGGTAATGGAGGGAGGGGATGATTGTGGATGGAGCGCCAATCAGGCGGGCTGCTTTGTTAAATATTTTAATAGTGCATTTCCTAACAACACACTTCACTGCAGTATGTCTCTCAATTTACTGACCAAGCAAAAGAGGCGTGGAAGAAGTAGCTACCAGTCATCCACCTGTTTTCTTATGAAGTCACACTTTGGCTCTAACAGGTAGAAACAGGTTGAAGGGGCTCTCTGCTGCCGGTTTTTAGTTCCCGCTGCCCTTCTCCGCCGGCATGCTCCTATTTTCTTTGAGGCTGGTGTGTAAGGCAGCAGCCTGTCACCAAGAAGTTGACTGTGCGGAAACAGAATGCGAACAAGGGGCTGCTGTCAGTATGACCTGTATCATTGAACAGTGCTGAGAGGTTTAGCCCAGAATATTTGGTGGCTGTTGACGTCAATGTGGATATGCAAATGTGCTTGTGACATTAAAAGATTTGGAGTTGACTCCTATGAGGAGTGCATAAAGTCATCGTCTGATATGGAAAAATGGAACATGAAAACAGGTCCACGTGCTGGCCTAAAAACTGGCCCAAGATACCATCTTTTACAATGACAGTGGAAGCTGTGGTGTAGTTGAAAAAAGCTGAATACAAAGGCTGGCTCTGGAGTGGAAATGAGGAATAATAAAGTTTTTGTCATTGGGTCAGTTATTTCAAAGGTACAGATTGCCCAGAACCAGTCACACAGATCAGGAGTGTTGCTGAGGGTTTGGATAAGGGCAGTTCTGATGGATCCATGTCTTTAATAACCAGAGCTGAGGCTGTTTCAAAGAAGTGTGCAATTTTGATGAAGGTCGTATCTGTGCAACTGCAGCTGTATGGAAGTTATTGTCAAATGAGAAATTGTGAGCATATCCTTGAAGAAACATTTGAAACATAACATATAAATAAGAATTCTACCTGAGTAAGTTTACAGCTTTGAAGGACAATGGCTAATAAGATTTTTTTTCCAATCAAGTTGTTCAGAGATGTTACTATACACCTCTGGAGCAGTGAATCTTGATCCTGGTCTGTTGGTGCCATACATGCTGAATGACATGCCTGGAAAATCTATGAGATATATCTTCCATCTAACATAACTTGCAATGACTTTGAGGGAAAACTCCAAAAAGTAAAATCTTGTCATCGATCTTGTTGATGTTATTTGACAAATTCAGTTCTCTTACTTGATTGATCTCCATGGAATTCATTAAGTGAGGGAGCGCTGTCCTGCAGAAAGTGCCATCCTTTGGATGAAGTATTAAGCAGAGGCTCCTTCTGCCTTTTCCAGTGGACAGAAAAAATTCTGTGGCACTATGTCAAAGAAGAACATGAATGCATTGTGACTTGGCCAATGTTTTTGCCTCAATCAGCAGAGACTACTTGAATTTTATCACATTGTTGTTTGTGCAAGCTTATTGTGCTTGCATTGTTGAAAGGCAGTTTAGCACAACTTGGAATGATGAAATTAGCTGTGTGAAGCATGATATTTTGTCTTGAGTATATAACTAGATTGTAAAACAAGTTTGCAATAATTAAAGCACTTGACTTTACAGCAAATGGGATGTATTTTTAAAGTCTACTGGGTCAGAATGTTTAATTATGTTGAGCGCAGCATTCTATGCAAACTTCATAATAACATTTGACACCCTTTTATAACCTCCAAATAATTCATTGTTTCAGTGTAATAACAGTAACTTGAAACATATTAATCTTTTTCATGTGCAGAAAGAGGAGGGAATCCTGACGTCTTTGAGCGGGATCTGCTGCCTCATCAAGAAATGGCTTTGAAAGCTGGACTTGAAAAAGCTATTAAACACAAAGACAAGCTATTGGAATATGACAAGACCAGGTAAGAGGGATAGGCTGAGGTAATGAATGGTTAAACAGCTAAATTATTTTGGAAATACTTACTGGTGTAAATGTATTACTAACTGTGTACACTCTTCCACATAGAAGTGTACTCTTTTCAGTCATTTGACTAGAAATTCATGTAGATTACTACACTATAACTCTAAATTAGCTAATAATGCACATTTGTTGAGCTAAAAATCTGTTGTACAAGTAAATAAAGAACTATGGATGCTGGAGATCTGAGACACACAAAAACAGAAATTACTGGAGAAACTCAGCAGGTCTGACAGCGTTTGTGAAAAGAAGGCAAGTTAATGTTTTGAGTCCAGTGACCCTTCTTCAGAAATGTTCCCGAGGTTAAAAGAGCTAAATTGGGAGGACTGTGTGCCTACACTAGACATGTATTTTTTTGCTGGGAAGACTAAGTATGATCTGATTTTCTGTTTAATATAAGTAGAGGGTTTGATAGGGTGGGTACAGCAGAGCTATTTTCCCTATAGTTGGAAGATAGAACTAAGGCTAAGAGAAATGAAGGCTAACAAGAATATGAAAATATATTTACACCAATAAGTATTACAGACTGTGAATATGAAAATAACTTGAAGTTGGGATGCAGATCAGTCTTCATCTAACTGAACAAACTCGAGGGGCTGAATAGCGTTCTCCTGTTCCTGTGTTCACAACATCAAATTAACAACTAGGGTAGCTGGGGGCTGCGAGGCACAGATATGTGGCTGGACACTATACATTTTCTGTTAGTATATAGATTTCCTCGTGATTGTCGCCTGAAATTCTAACACTGTTTATGACATGGGCAATACAGGTTCACTCATTTGTAAGCAAGTACTTTGCAAATGGATTGTTCTTGTAGGAAGAGGCTGCATTTCTCACCCCAACCGCCTTCTCCATGTCCACTTTATTCCCTGGGATTTCAAGTCACTTATACCAGTTCTCAGGCTGAAAGTGCTATTATACTACAACATGTTCATAGATTTCAAGCTCATTGGTGAGATAAAAACCAAGACATGGACGTATTCTTTTGGAGAGAGTTTATTGATTTGCTCAATATTACCTTTCTTGACGCACGTCCAGTGCCACAGTTGCCACTTACTTATGTCATAGAGATGTACAGCCCATGGAAACAGACCCTTTGGTCCAACTCATACATTTCGACCAGATATTCTACATAAATCTAGTCCCATTTGCCAGCATTTGGCCTGTATCCCTCTAAACCCTTCCTATTCATATACCCATCCAGATGCCTTTTAAATGTAGTTGTACCAGCCTCCACCACTTCTTTTGGCAGATCAACCCATTACACGCACCACCCTCTGCATGAAAAAGTTGCTTCTTGGGTCGCTTTTAAACTTTTCTCCTCTCACCTTAAACCTATGCCCTCTAGTTTTGAACTCCTCTACCATGGCGCACCTTACTTTTATCTAGATTAAAGTCTTATCTGCCATTCCTTGGCCCATCTGATCAAGATCCTGTTGTACTCTGAGATAATCTTCTTGTCTGTTCCCTACACCACCAATTTTGGTATCAACTGCAAACTTACTAACCATACCTCCTATATTCATATACAGATCGTTCATATAAATTATAAAAACTAGTGGACCCAGGACCTATCCTTGCAGCACACTGCTGGTCACAAACCTCCAGTCGAAATGCAACCCTCCTCCACCCTCTGTCTCCTACCTTCGAGCCAGTTATGTTTCCAAATGGCTATTTTTCCTTGTATTCCATGTGATCTAACATTGTTTACCAGTCTACTATGCAGAATCTTGTCGAACGCCTTAGTGAGGTTCATACAGACCACGTTCACCACTCTGCCTTTATCAATATTCTTTTTCACGTCTTCAAAAAAAACTCAATCAAGTTAGTAGACACAATTTCCCATGCACAAAGTTATGTTGACTATCCCTAACCAGTGCTTGCTTTTCCAAATACATGTAAATCCTATCTCTCAAGATTCCCTCCAACAACTTGCCCACCACTGATGTCAGGCTCACCAGCCTATAGTAGCCTGGCTTTGCCTTACTACCCTTCTTGAATAATGGCACCACGGTCTTAGCCAGACTCCGGTCTTTCAGCACCTCGCCTGTGGCTATTGACAATACAAATATCTCAGCAAAGGGCCCAGCAAACACTTCCCTAGCTTCCCACAAACGCCTAGGGTATTTATCCACCTTTATGTGTTTTAAGATGTCCAGGTCCAGCACCACCACCTCTGTAATACGGACACTTTTCAAGATATTGTTATTTATTTCTCCACGGTCTCTAGCTTCCATATCCTTCTCCACAGTAAACACTGATGCAAAATACTCATTTAGTATCTCCCTGTGGTTCCACATCTAAGTGGCCCTGCTGATCTTTAAGGGACCCTGTTCTCTCCCTGGTTACTCTTTTGTGCTCAAGGGCAATTAATATCCCTTAATTTCAACAAAGATATTAATAAACCTTTATGTGATTGACCAGTCATTAACACAGCATATTGTATGACTGCTGTCAATAAGAAAAAAAAATTAAAATTGATCATAACGATAGCCACTTTTAGTGAGCCTTGGCACTTTTGTGTTCAAGTTTTTGTTCTCGGGAATCAGAGATGCAAGATCAAATCTAGTTGTCAAATCAATTTGGGTATGCAGTATTGATTAACCTGTCTGCTGGTTTCCCATGAGAAGAAGCTAGGGAGTATTATTCAGAAGTTGGGGGGTGCAATTTTGTCTATTGAAGGACAAATGGTATAAACAGCAAGGACTGAATGACATGAAATGAAGGGTATAAACCGATAACCTCATGAAAGGACACAGGGTTGTAAAGGGGCAATTGCAAAATATTACTTAGTCATGATGATCTTGAGAAAACAATCGCAGCTTGACAAGGTAGCAAGCATCACCATTCAGTATGATACAGCTGGCAAATGTTTGGGGTGGTGCATAATGGTCAGAGGGGAGGTGACAAGAACTGATGCCAATGTTGCATGTAATCATTTTAATGTGGAATGTATAAGTATTATATACTTTATTGGGCAAGGGGTAGTGTGTTGCAGCCTGTTTACAGTGTCCTCTCTCAGGCTCCTTGGTAAGGAGCTCCAAATAAAGATCGAGTGTACTGCTGAACACGGGAACTAAGACTCCTGTTTAAAATCCCTCTCTAACATGGTCCATTCAAAGCAACACAAGGTTATGTGACCAGAAGTTTATTTACAGAGATTTTTTTGGTGCGTCTTGAGTAGGGGCAAGCACAGAAATTGAGGAAGGGCATTACAAGAGCTTGAGGCCTGCACAGCTGAAAGCATAGTCACCATGACTGGAGTAATGGGGTGCCCATGTCCCAGAAAGTCGTTGGCTTGAAGGAGGTGATAGAAAAATAAGGGAGCAAGGCTAAGGATGGATTTGAAAACAATGCTGAGAATTTTAAATTACTTTGTCACTGGACCAAGAGCAAATGTATGTCAATGATCACGCGTGTGATGGCAGATGGGATTTAATGCAAACAGTAGTGTTGTACTTATGCAATCCAAATGAGTAGCTATCTAAGTATTTCATAGTTTGAAGGTTAATCTCTGTCAAGTGTGCATGCTGCTCAATTAACTGGATCCATTTATGTTTTGTAGTGCTCGCCGGACCCAGGTAATTGACGATGAGTCTGATTACTTTGCTGCCGATTCCAACCAGTGGCTGTCCAAACAGGAACGAGAGGCATTGCGTAAAAGAGAAGAAGAATTAAGGGAGCTCCGGCATGCATCCCGTCGAACAAAACAGATCACAATAGACTTTGCTGGACGGAGGATCCTTGAGGATCAGGGGTCTTTAGATCAATATTATAGCAGGTTTGTCTGAAACGTAGCAAACACCGAAAACTTCTTTGAAGGCTTCGGCTTTATTGAATGAGTCGATGAGCTCTACAGACCAGCTTTAGTCTTGTTTGTGCTGAATTAACTGATCAGAGATCGGAGGCCTTGGGGAGTGTTGTCAGACAGATAGACCTATGGATTCAGGTACACAGTTCCTTGAAATTGGCATCACAGGTAGACAGGGTGGTGAAGAAGGCATTTGGCATGCTTGCCTTTGTTGGTCAGCATATTGAATATGGGAGTTGGGACATCATGTTGCAATTGCACAGGACAAAGAACAAAGAAAATTACAGCACAGGAACAGGCCCTTCGGCCCTCCAAGCCTGCGCCGATCAAGATCCTTTGTCTAAACCTGTCGTCTATTTTCTATGGGTCTGTATCCCTTTGCTCCCTGTCCATCCATGTACCTGTCCAGATACATCTTAAAAGACACTAACGTGTCTGCGTCTACCACCTCTGCTGGCAACGTGTTCTAGGCACCCACCACCCTCTGCGTAAAGAACTTTCCACGCATATCTCCCGTAAACTTTCATCCTCTCACTTTGAACTCATGACCCCTAGTAATTGAGTCCCCACTCTGGGAAAAAGCTTCTTGCTATCCACCTTTCTATACCCCTCATGATTTTGTAGACCTCAATCAGGTCCCCCCTCAATCTCCGTCTTTCTAATAAAAATAATCCTAGTCTACTCAACCTTTCTTCATAGCTAGCGCCCTCCATACCAGGCAACATCCTGGTGAACCTCCTCTGCACCCTCTCCAAAGCATCCACATCCTTTTGGTAATGTGGCGACCAGAACTGTACGCAGTACTCCAAATGTGGCCGAACCAAAGTCTTATACAACTGTAACATGACCTGCCAACTCTTGTACTCAATACCCCGTCCGATGAATGAAAGCATGCCGTATGCCTTCTTGACCACTCTATTGACCTGCGTTGCCACCTTCAGGGAACAATGGACCTGAACACCCAGATCTCTCTGTACATCAATTTTCCCCAGGACTTTTCCATTTACTGTATAGTAAATATAAGTATACTGTATAGGACATTAAGTTTGAGTTTGATTCATACTTTTCACTGCACCAAGATACAGTGAAAAGTGTTGTTTTGTGTATTATACAGGCAGATCGTGCCATACAAAGTGCGTCACCATAGCAGAACAGAGTGTAGAATACCGTGGTACAGCTGCAGACAAGGTGTAGAGAGAGACATCAATGTTAACGTTTGAGAGGTCCATTAAGAAGTCTGATAACAGCAGGGAAGAAGCTATTCTTGGATCTGTACATACATGTATTCAAACTTATATATCTTCTGCCTGACAAAGGTAGAAGAGAGTATAAATGGGGTGGGAGGGTTCTTTGATTATGTTAGTTGCTTTCTGAGGCAGTGGGAAGTATAGATGGAGTCAGTGGATGGAAGGCTGGTTTGTGTGATGGATTGATCTATGTTCGCGACTGTAGTTTCTTTCAGTTTTGGGAAGAGCAGTTGCCATACTATGCTGTGATGCATCCTCGTTTGATGCTTTTTGTGGTGCATCTATAAAAATTGGTAAGTGTTTTTGTGGACATGCTGAATTTCCTTAGTCTCCGAAGGAAGCAGAGAAGTTATGTTTCCTTGACTGTTGCGTCAACATGGGTGGACCAGGAACTTGGCATTTAGCACCATTGATGCAGACAAGGGCATGCCCTCCACGCTGCTTCCTGAAGTCAGTGACCAGCTCTTTTGTTTTGCTGACATTGATAGATTTCCCGAACCATTCACAACCTCATCACCTCAGGTGACCTCCCACCCACCGCCTCTAACCTCATCGTTCCCCAACCCCGCACCGCCCGCTTCTATCTCCTCCCCAAAATCCACAAACCTGAATGCCCTGGTCGACCCATTGTCTCCGCCTGCTCCTGCCCCACCGAACTCATCTCCACCTACCTAGACTCCATTTTCACCCCCTTGGTCCAGGAACTCCCTACCTACGTCCGTGACACCACCCACGCCCTCCACCTCCTCCAGAACTTCCAATTCCCAGGTCCCCAACACCTCATTTTTACTATGGACGTCCAGTCCCTATA
>JAHRHZ010000081.1:2341373-2360820 GCA_024137785.1 Ginglymostoma cirratum | reverse complement strand
TGACGTTTCGGGCCTAAACCCTTCATCAGAAATGCTGATGAAGGGTTTAGGCCCGAAACGTCAAGTTTTCCTGCTCCTATGATGCTGCTTGACCTGCTGTGTTCATCCAGCCCCATGCTTGTTATGAGAGAAAAACAGTGTTAATGTTTCGAATCTGGTATGATTCTTCTTCAGAATTCTGAATCGCTTCTGAACTAGAGCTAGACAGGGTTTGAAATGTTAACTCTGTTTCCCTCTCCACATGCACTGGCAGATCTGCTGAATTTCTCCAGCACTTTCTGTTTTTCTTTGCTTTTCAGCGTTGGCAGTATTTTTCTTTTATTTTGAAAAATCATGGAAATTGTAGAAGTATTTGAAGAACAAGAAATGGAACAAATCTTGAATCAGTTGATGTGGAGAATGGCTTTTTTCTGCATTGTAATTTCTGTGTTCCTTGTTTGAGTTCCATATCCATATGTATATTTTTCTGTGTCTGGATTATATTTGTGCTCAAGCTTTATCTTACCTCTGCAGTATGTGGAACTGACAGGAGCAGGTGCTCATAGGAGAGGGGTTGATAATCATTTGCAGAACAGAGTCAGTGACGTCGCCTCTGAGCGGAACCGTTTGAGGATTCAGGACCGAGAGCTGTTGGAGATGTCTGATGATGGGATGTGTCTCAGTATGCATCAACCTTGGGCTTTCCTACTTGTAAGAGGCATCAAAAGGTAAGAACCATATAATACACATCACAAGTTGTAAATATTCAGTGTACAATTGGATCAAGTGTGACATCGGCATTGCCACTTAATGATATGAGAATAACACTGGAGAGGCAGAGGGAATTTGAATTCAGTTGGATTTTGCAAACTATTGAAGGCATTGCTGCTTCCATTCAAGTATAACTTTCAGTATCACCCAATAGCCACAAACTGGCAGTCAATTTGAAGCCTTGTTCAGCCTATTTCCTCCTAAATAGACTGAGACATCTTCATGTGACCCCCATTCTGTGTCTGTTATTGGACCTATCATTCCAGCTGATGGGGTACATTGAGAAAACTATAACCAAAAAATGCTAATTACAATAGTATATTCTTAATAACACAAGTAAATTTGACTTTAGAAATCATGGAAATTTGCAGCATGGAAAGGTGCCACTGGTTCAATCGTGTCTATGTTGGCCCATAAGTAGCCAGCCAGCTTAATCCCACTATCCAGATCTTGGTCTGTAACTGTGGAAGTTGCGACACTTGAAGGGCAAAATCCTAATCCCAATTCGATACGTGCTACTTAAATGCTGTGAGGATTCGGTCTTTACCAATTTATTCAGATAATGGGTTTCAGACCTCTACCACCTCTGAGTGGAAAGAAAATTATGTTGAATTCTGTGGATTTAGGCCTATGCCCCCACCCTTGTTTTTAACCCCTTATACAAGAGAAATAGGTCCTTCCTATCTAATGTATCTGTACTGCGTTATAATTTTATATGTTCTCCTCTAAAGAAAATGCCAGACTGTCCAATCTTACCTCGTAATTAAAATTCCTCAGTCCAGGCAACATCCTCATATCTCTTCTGTACACTGTCCAGTCTTATTGAATTTATTTAATAATGTAATGATTCAAACTGTGCACAGTTCTGCAGCTGTGGCCTGAGCAATGTTTCTTCCAGTTCCAGCATAACCACTGAGCTCTTGTATTCTGTGCCTCGACTCATAAAGGCAAGTATCCTGTGCCTTCTTGACCACCTTATCCATCTGTCCAGCCAGCTTATGTGATATGTGAATATATACCTCTAGGATTTTCCTTTTATCAATGCTTCATGGTGCTAATTATTAGACTGTACAAATTTATTATGCATTTATTTGTCTTGTTAGTCTTCCCCAAATGGAGAACCTCCCATTAGACTGGGGAGGCCGTAAAAGGATGAATGTCAGCGATATTGTGTCTCTGAATGCCTGACTCAGTGGGAAACAGTGCAAACAGTACTGTCAAAGGCTGTGCAGATCTCTGAAGAGTGATTGCATCCAGTGATATTAATCATAGATAAATCTGTGTTGACAGCCTTTGATTAATCCATGTCTTTCTAAATAAAAATTACCCTGTCCTTAGAAATATTTTCTATTTTTGTTTTCAATCACCAATGAGATTATGCTTGCTTAAATAAAGTAACTACTTGATCTATTCGTTCTCCTTATTTTAAAACCAATAATAAAATGTTAGCCCTCGTCCTGTCTGGTAGCACATTTGCGATCAGAGAGGATCGGAAAGGGATCATCAGAGTGTCCACTTCCTTTGTTAGCTTTTCACCAACAGCCTAGGACATATTTTATGTTGGCCAACCAATTTGTTTTCTTTTGAAGATGTTAAACCTCTTCATTCTTTCTTCCTCATGCTCTTAATTTAATCTAATATTGAACACTCCTCCTCCCTTATTGCAGTTTCTTTATTGTTCCTCATAGTGTGAAAACAGATGCAAAATCAAAACCCTTCTGCTGCACACACAGTTTGTTCTTTTGGTGGCTAATGCAGTAAATCACTACTTTAATTGACCCTGCTTAAATGTCATTTTGTCATTACCCTTTTGTTTTTAAGGTCTGTTTCCTTGAATTGCATTGATATTCCTAGTTTATATTGTCTGTTTGGGATCGTTACATTCGATTGTCTCTGGCATGTCTCTCTGCCAGTTTGCCTCCTGCCTAGCCTTGCTTTCCCCCGTCCCGCAACTCCCCCTGCTGTTGTATTAGGTCACTCGCTTCACCAATAAAACCAATCCCATCTCCTGATGATGGTTCTTAACTCGTGCTGAATGAGATTGATCTAGTAGCAGCGGTTGGCTAGTACAGGGACCCTAAAGCTGCCTGCATGGAGTAAATTCTGCCACTAGATGGAGGCTGGTCAGCAAAGATGTATATTTTTACGTAGCATATTGTACAGTAGTGTATTGTATTGCCTTTGGTTTGCAGTTAACGTATTTATTTGAGGTATTTTAGCTGGGAATGCACAGTGTGGTACATAGATGATAGAGAATTTCGTATTATATATTATTTCATTTTGAGAAACAATTGTACAAAGGATCCTAACTCTGACTTTAACATTGATTCCTCTGGTAATCTATGATTCCCATTGTTTCACTAATGTTGCAATTCTCAGGCATGCAACTGCAAATTTGATGTGGGTTGACTATTGCCCCACTCTTTCTGTAGTTAGCCAGTTTGCTGTTTTTGTACACAGATTTAATGCAAGCAGAGGCGAAACAAAGAGAAAAACGTTGTGTGGAGAGTTTGTTGTGGTCTGGAACATACTGCCTGAAAGGATGGAGGCAACTGGTTCATTGAATACATTTCAAATGGGAATCGGATCAGTAAGAGGGGGAAACATGTTCGGGTGAATGGGGGCAATTAGAAAGCTCTTTGCAAAGCAGGACAGATGGGCCATGACCTGGTCCTGCTCCTGTGCCATTTTGTTCACCAACTCTACAATTCTATGATGAGGGAAACCTGGGCTAGTTGCCAGAGTAAGTCAGATTTGTGGGACCAGCAAGTGCACATTTAAACTGATGGAAATTGGAATCAAGGGTGGTAAGATTAGATAGATATGCTGAATTAGGGACAGACAAAGACAGAAACTGTTGGAGAAACTTAGTAGTTCTGGCAACATAGAAGATCGTAGAGTCCCTACAATGTGGAAACAGGCCTTTTGGCCCATCAAGTCCACACCAACTCTCAGAGCATCCCACCCAGACCCATCCCCATATAACCCACCTAATCTACACATCCCTCAACACTATGGAAATTTTTTTTGTGACCAATCCACCTAGCCTGCACATTTTTGGACTGTGGGAGGAAATCTGAGCCCCCAGAGGAAACCCACACAGATGGCGTATTGTAGTGGCAGACACCTGGAAGCTCGGGGTAATTTTCACGGAAAGAGGGTAGTTGAATTAGAAGGCTGGCTTGATGGGGTAGAGAAAGGCATGTGTGTGAATAATAGGCTGTGAAGGTTTGCATAGGTGGAAATGAAGTTTTGGCAGTTATTACTTGATTGTTCTGAAGGGGTCAAGTTCCTCAACTATTGGCAGTTAATAGCCAGAAAAATATGATGGTTATTGAACATCCATTGCTACATTTTGCTTAGGAGTCTTACTTTAACCAGGTTGGATTTAGTTAAGTTTGAGACTGCTGTCATTAATTTTTCTACTGTTGTTACTTTTAGGTTTCTGCCATTCATTTTATTCCTTTATTTAGTGAATTTTAGATAAAATATGTTCTGTCTCACTCAGTACTGGCTGCTGCTTAGTGGGATGAATCTTGTTTCTCAGAAGGTTGTGCATACAAACCATTCTCAAGAGTCTTGAGCTAAATGTTTTGACTGGCACTTAAAATACAGCCGTCAGGAAGTTGTTGTATTGTTGGAGGTACTATATTTCAGATCAACTAGTGGATAAAAGTATCCCATAGAGGTACGAAGTGTAAGGGAGTTCTCTCTGATGCGCTGGTTTCCCTCAATTAAAACCAATAGAACAGAATGTCTCGTCATTTTTCTCTTTGCTGTTTGTAAGACCTTGCTTATTGCAAATTAGCACTGTCAGCCTGCATTACAAAAGTGACTACACTTCAAAAGTATTTCAACAAAACATTGCACGTTCTAGAAATCTGGAAAAAAAACCAGTAAATGCTTGAAATATTCAGCAGGTGTGGGCAGCCTCTGCGAAGAGAGAGGGAAAGAGTTAGTGTATCAGGCATTAACCTTTCATGAGAACTGATGAAGAGTTGCCTCCCCCTCTGTTTCTATCTCCTCAAATGCTGTCAGAACTGATGACTATTTCCAGCACTCTTTTTATTACTTTAGAACTGCTTCATTTGCTGTGAACCACTTTGGGATGTCCTGAGGACAAGAAAGGCACTATGTAAATGCATGTTTGATATTTTCTCCTCTTACTTCATTAGCCCATTTAGAGCAAGCTATTTTGATTATTGGATGGCTATGGTTGTGGAGTACTCCTACCTATAGACGTATAACCTTTGTATTTTGTGTGGGACCTTTTCTATATCTTTAAGCTTGGATTGCTTCCTCTTTGTAGGGCAGAGGGAAGGTCCTGGTACACATCGCACCGAGGCCGCCTATGGATTGCTGCTGCTGCCAAAAGACCCTCACCACAGGAAATAACTGAGATTGAGGGGACCTATAGGGCAATGCATGACAGAGGTAAACCACTTCATCAGGAACCACTTTTTCAAACCTCTACATTATTTCAAAGCGCATAAAGCCAATCAAGAATATAATGTTGGAATATTCACTTGATGCATAGAGTGCACCTGTATTAACTGGTTGAGTTTAGCTCTAGGTTTAAATGAAGATTTTTGACATTGTTAGCTTATGCTGACCTTTTTGTTCCAGCCTTATTTTATTTTTAAATTCAATTTTTGAAGTGAAATGTTTGTTTTGGAAAGAGCACTGAATATATGCTGCAGCACATTAGTACTTTAAATTCTCAGTTCAGTCCGGGCAAGTGTGAGGTGATGCATTTTGGGAGGTCTAATTCTAGAGCGAACTATAATGTAAACGGAAGAGCCTTGAGAAAAGTTGATGAGCAGAGAGATCTGGGAGTTCAGGTCCATTGTACCCTGAAGGTGGCTGCACAGGTGGATAGAGTGGTCAAGAAGGCATATGGCTCAAGAAGGCATATGGTATGCTTGCCTTCATCAGACAGGGTATTGAGTATAAGAGCTGGCAGGTCATGTTAAAATTGTACAAGACTTTGGTTCAGCCGCATTTAGAATACTGTGTACAGTTCTGGTCGCCACATTACCGAAAGGATGTGGAAGCTTTGGAGAGGGTACAGAGAAGGTTTACGAGGATGTTGCCTGGTATGGAAGGTGCTAGCTATGAAGAGAGGTTGAGTAGGTTAGGATTGTTTTCATTAGAAAAAAGGAGATTGAGGGGGGACCTGATTGAGGTCTTCAAAATCATGAAGGGTATAGACAGGGTTGATAGAGATAAGCTTTTTCCCAGGGTGAGGGATTCAATAACGAGGGGTCACGCGTTCAAGGTGAGAGGAGAAAAGTTTAAGGGGGATACACGCGGAAAGTACTTTACACAGAGGGTGGTAGGTGCCTGGAACGCGTTGCCAGCAGAGGTAGTAGAGGCAGGCACGGTAGATTCATTTAAGGTGCGTCTGGACAGATGCATGAGTAGGTGGGGAGCAGAGGGATACAGATCCTTAGGAATTGGGCGATAGGTTTAGACAGTGGACTTGGATCGGCACAGGCTTGGAGGGCCGAAGGGCCTGTTCCTGGGCTGTAAGTTTTCTTTGTTCTTTGAAATACCCAGTGCTCGTTGACTTAATCAGCTCTGTTGCACCATACTCTTTTTGTTTAAAAAAAAGCCAAAATTCTTATTCATGTATATTCACCTCCCTCCATGACCTTAGCCTTTCCCAATCTTTGTAACCACTTCCATTCCTACAGCGTACAGAGGACTATTCTCTTCCATCACCACAGCGTACATGGCCATGCTGTAGCTTTGTAAACCTTGACCTGTTCAATTTCCTGCATGATCTTTTCCACCTTGCCCTTTCTTTCTTCCTCTTAAGATGCTACTTAAATCCTGTTGTAATGTTATCTTTGGCTTAGTATGTAATTATCATAGAATCCCTACAATGCCTACAAGCCATCGAATCCACACTGACCTGAGCATCCTGCTCAGACCCCCCCCCCCCCAGTACCCTATCCCTGTAACCCTGTATTTGTCATTGCTAATCCTGCTAGCCTGCACAACCGTGGACACTATGACCAATTTAGCATGGCCAATTTACTTAACCTGCACAGCTTTAGTCTGTTGGACGAAACCAGAGCACCCGGAGGAAAACAGGCAGACACGACTGATTGCACTCCTGTTTTTGCTTTGCTCAAGGTGTAGTTTGTAAAAATGGTCTGCTGTTACTGGGTGAATACCTTAAGAAGACACCTGAGGAATCAGTAGAACAGCATCTGTGGCTAGTGACAGGTAACTGACATACAGTGCCGAGAATTTATTTAACACCTTTCACGTACACGTACACTCCCGTAAGAATTAGAATCAATATTCAGCCTTTGATCCTGTTCCTGTCTTTCCTATCATGATTGTTCTGTAGCTCAACTCCATTTGATCCACACAAATACGCTACTTTGATACTGTCATTGGGAAGAAAAAAAGTCAGCCAATCTCAGTCTTGGGATTTTCACTTTGACTCTTCCACAGCCTTTCAGAGAAGCAAGTTTCATACTTTCAGTATGGATTTTGTGAAAATGTTTCACCTCCAAATTGCCCAGCTCTAATTTTAAGATTGTGCCTCCTTGATCTGGACTACTTCATCAGAGGAGGTCATTTCTGTGTGTCCCTAGTAAAACCTTTTGTCGTTATAGATCACATCCATGGAGTATACCTCACAGACACTGGCCATTTGACCTGGCCAGTCTGTGCAATATGCTCCACCTGAGACTCTCACCAACTTTCTGCATTTGAGTCAGACCATAATCTTCAATTCCCTTTCTTTTCATCACCTTACTTAGTTTTTCCCTTAAATACCATTCACTTCAACTCTCCCTGTGACAGTAGTTGCCACATATTCTCCACTCTGAGTACAGGGATTTGTTTTCAAATTCCTTATTTTGTTAGTGAGTAGTTTATTAATGGGGTCTAAATTGCTCCTCCTCACAGAAGAAAACTGTTTACTCCATCAAAACCTTTCCTATCATTAAAGACCTTATGAGACTCTCAGCTTCTCTTTCCAAGAGAAGCCCCAGCTGTTAATTTCCAGGTGAGGATAGCATCACAGTTTTTCTTTAAATACCTTTTCTAGCACTTTTATATCCATTTTATCACATAATGATCAGAACTGCAAAAGGTATTTCAAATGTTTCCAACCATGGTTCAACAGAGGTTGAGCAAAACTTCTACACTGTACACTTCTATCCTGCTAAAAATAAACCTGAGTACTTTATGCCCTAACTTGCACCAATTTCAATTCACTAGGCTCCTTTATGTTTGCTGACCTACATTGCTTTCCAGTTTAAGGAACACTTCAACTTTAAAATTCTCATCCCTGTTTACAAATCTCTCCATGGTTTCTCCCTTCCCTATCTCTGTAATCTCTCTCAATCCCATATTTTGATAAACCTGCACTCCCCAAATTGAGGCGTTTTCAGCATCCCAATTTTAATGATGCCACTAACAGCAGCAATGCCTTCAGTTACTGGGGTCTAGTCACTGGAATTCCCTCCCTAATCCTACCCACCAATCTACCTGATTTTTTTTCTTCCCTTTTAAAATGTTGCTTAAAACCTTAGACCAAAGTTTTAATATTTCTTAATGGCTTTGTTTGCTAACAATCCTGTGAAGTGCCTTTGGACATTTTTGCTTTGTCAAAGGGCATTATATAAGTACAAACTGTTTTTTGTATGACCCTCTTTAATCTTTGTTGCTACATCTAGTGACTTACTCCCATATCCTTTTCACCTCTGCTCCAACTAGATTCTCCTTTGCCTCATAAGATGTGACCTCCTTATTTTTGTTAATAAAATATAATACTTGCCCCCATGGTGAAATTCATTTGCCAATTATATGTCTATTCTGCAAGCTCATCAATGGTTTTTTGGAATTTGTTACAGACCATCTCAGTTTTGGACTATCTTGCCCTCAATTTGGTGCCAGCTATAAATTTAGACATTGCATTTTTGATTCCAAGACTAAATCATTAATATAAGTACGGAATGCTGATGGTCCCAGGGAAGATGACTGTGTGAGATCCCACTTTACAGCTTCCAGTTAGTTACCCTTTACCTTTGCTCTCTGCTTTCTTACTTGCAGCCAACTCACTTCGCTTTTCCTCTGGTTCTGTGTGCTGTGATCTTGCTCATTAGTTCATGTTGTGGTACCTCTTCAGTAGCTTTTTGGAAATAATTTTAAACACGTACTTTTAAACAAGAGATGGCTCCTTAGCTTCATGGTGCTTCACAGCCAGTGAAATGTATTTCAGATGTATCCAGCAATGCAGGCAAGCACGATCCTAGTCACTTGTATTAGAACACCGTAGACACTATGAAATCATAACAACCACCCTGCCTAGAAGAATGGGATTGGGGGAAAACACTACCATATGCTTACATGTGGAATATAGAGAAGGAGGATGGGAACAAGTGCAGTGTGCTTGGAATTTGAGAAAGACTTAATTTCCTTCCCTACCACCTCAGGTTCCAGGACCAGGTTGGATCCAGATTATAAGTGACAGCCTTATTTAAGCAGAAAAATACTTTAAATGATGAGGAATGGCAGCAAAGTTAATTGACTTCTGGAAGGGATGACCACATACAGATTTCTTTTACTTCGTCAGCAGTTCTGGACGCACTGTCTGGGTGATTCATGTAACATGGAGAGGTAGATGACTGTTATCCAAAAGCTGAAGCAGTTCATCGTGTTTTTGTTGTAACACTAATCCAAAGTTTACACACTTTAGAGGGAAATTTAAGGACAGTGAAGTCTCACCTGGAGTACTGTGTCCAGTTTTGGTTGCACAGTTATAGCAAAGATATTAGTAAGCTGGAGAGGGTTCATAAGAGATTTACCAGAATGTTGCCAGGTATGGAAGGTTTGAGTTGTAAAGAAAGGCTGGATAGAGTCAGAGATAACAGTGTGGAGCTGGAGGAACACAGCAGGCCAGGCAAAATCAGAGGAGCAGGCAAGTTGACGTTTCAAGTCGGGAAGGGTCCCGACCCGAAAGGTCAACTTTGCTGCTGCTCTGATTTTGCCTCGCCTGATGTGTTCCTCCAGCTCCACACTGTGTTATCTCAGACTCCAGCACCTTCAGTTCCTACTATCTCTGATAGAGTCATGGAGTTGTCCAATACAGAAACAGACCCTTCAGTCCAACTTGTCCATGCTAGTTGTCTTAAAATGCATAAACGTGGATAAATTCCCAGAACCCTGTGGGAAGCAGGGGAAGTGATTGGTGGGCACCTTGCTGAGATACCTGTATCATTAATAGCCACAGTGAGATGCCAGAAGACTGGAGGTTGGCTAACGTGGTGCCACTATTTGAGACAGGTGGTAAGAAAATGCCAGGGAACTATAGACTGGTGAGCCTGACATCAGTGGTGGTCAAAATTGTTGGAGGAAATCCTGAGAGATAGGATTTATGTGTATTTCGAAAGGCAAGCATTATCCTAAATTAATCCGGTCCCATTTGCCAGCATTTGGCCCATATCTCTCTAAACCCTTCCTATTCATAAACCCATTCAGATGCCTTTTAAATGTTGTTATTGTACCAGTCGCCACCACTTCTTCTGGCAGCTCATTCTACACATGCACCACCCTCTGTGTGAAAAAGTTGCCCTATAGGTCCTTTTTAAATCTTTTCCCTCCCTCCTTAAACCAATGCCCTCTAGTTTGGAATCCCCCACCTGGGGGAAAAGACCTTGGCTATTCACCCTATCCATGCCCCTCATGATCTTATTAACTTCTATAAGGTCACCCCCTGAGTCGCCGATTGTCCAGGGAAAATAGCTCTGGCCTAGCCTCCCTTAGCTTCAAACCCTCCATCCTGGCAACCTCCTGGTAAATCTTTTCTGAACCCTTTCAAGTTTCACAACATCTTTCCTATAGTGGGGAGACCAAAATGCACGTAGTATTCCAATTGTGGCCTAACCAATGTCCTGTACAGCTGCAACATGACGTCCCAACTTCTATACTCAATGCACAGACCAATAAAGGCAAGCTTACAAGATGTCTTCTTCACTACCTGTTGCTTGACTAGTCTGTGAGGCAGCTCTCTCATTTTTGGCACTAACCCCCAGATGCTAGTGAGGAGGACTTTGCATGGTCGTCAGGGCTGTTTCTGCCGTTGTCTTGTCCGGTGCCTAGGTCGATGCCAGGCGATCAATCCAGTTCCATTTTTTTGTAGCAAAATGGCACCTCCCACCGCGCTACCATTTTAAATCCACTCGAGCAGCTCTATCAAATCTCCCCACCAGTATGTTAGTCCCCTCCTAATTCAGGTGCAATCCGTCCTTATACAGGTCACTTCTACCCCAGAGAAGATTCCAATGATGCAAAAAAGTGAATCCTTCTCCCCTGCACCAGCTCCTCAGCCATGCATTCATCTGCTCTATCCTCACTAGCTCATGGCACTGGGAGTAATCCAGATATTACTACCTTTTTAAATTCTTGCCTAACTTCCTAGATTCTCTCCTCAGAATCGTGTTCCTTTCTCGTCCTATGTCATTAGTTCCAATGTGTTGAACAACTTCTCTCTTGTCCCCCTTGCCTTTGGGAACATTCTGCACCCGCTCCAAGAAATCCTTGATCCTGGCACCAGAGAGGCAGCACACCATTCTGATGTCTCGCTGTCGTCAGCAGAAATGTCTGTCAGTGCCTCTGACTAGAGAGTCCCCTATCACAATTGATTGCTTGGAACCTGGCTTAACCCTCGTTACATTAGAGCCAGTCTCGGTATCAGAAAACTAACTGTCAGTGCTACATTCCCCTGAGAGTCCATCACCACCTACATTTTCCAAACCAGCGTACTTATTTGAAATGGGGATAGCCAGAGGAGTCTCCTGCATTACCTGCCTACCTCTCCTACCTTTGCTGGAGGTCACCCATCTATCTGACTTTATCTTCAGTTTATCTCCCTTCCTGCAACTGCCATCCATCACATCCCCAGCTCTTGTAAATTCCTCATTGCCTCTGACTGCCGCTCCAACCGATCCATGCGATCCGTTTGCAACCAAGCACACTTCCTGCAGACATCGTCATCAGTTGCATGGAAACTCTCCCTAATCTCCCACATCCGACAGGAAGAGCTCATCACTCTACTAAAGGCCATCTTTGCACCTTGACAATCTACAGACCTAAAAAAAAGCACAGTCTTACTGCTCTAAGAAGCACTGCTCCAGGCCAACTTCGTACTATGTTTTTTATACTTTTAAAACTTAATCAAGAGACAAATCTCAATAAAAATGTATAATCAAAAAAGAGTCCACTCTATTGACTATTGTAGTTTTGCAAAAAAAAAAAAACAGTAAGATTACACTTAAAAACTAGCCACTTAGCTGCTCTCCTGCTGTGAGGTCCCCCTTACAGGTTTCTCCAAGGTGACCTGTGAATTTCGTTGTTTGTTAATTTTTCTTAGATGAACTCTGATGCCCAGAAATGCTTGAAACCAAACAGCAGAGGCACTAAGCTATGCCTGCATCTTTGTAGGTTACGTGGAACAATCCCTCTTCCGTAGCTACACTGGCCCTAAACCCCACCTCTTCCTCCGTTACATTGATGACTGTGTCGGTGCCGCATCATGCTCCCACGAGGAGCTCGAACAGTTCATCCACTTCACCAACACCTTCCACCCCAACCTGAAGTTCACCTGGACCATCTCTGATACCTCTGTCTCCATCTCTGGCAACCACCTAGAAACTGATATCCACTTCGAGCCCACCAACTCCTACAGCTACCTAGAATACGCCTCCTCTCACCCACCTTCCTGCAAAAATGCCATCCCCTATTCCCAATTCCTTCACCTCCGCAGCGTCTGCTCCCAGGATGAGGCATTCCACTCCCGTACATCTCAAATATCCTCGTTTTTCAAGGACCGCAACTTCCCCGCCCCCGCAGTGGTCGAGAACGCCCTTGACTGTGTCTCCCACATTTTCCGCAACTCATCCCTCACCCCCACTCCCTGCAATAACAACCAAAACAGAATCCCCCGTCGTCCTCACGTACCACCTCACCAACCTCCGAATCCAACGCATCATCCTCCGACACTTCCACTATCTGCAATCCGACACCAGCACCAAAGACATTTTTCCCTCCCCACTCTTATCTGCCTTCCGGAGGGGCCACTCTCTCCATGACTCCCTTTTCCACTCCACACTCCCCTCCAGCCCCACCACACCCGGCATTTTTCCCTGCAGCCGCAGCAAGTGCTACACCTCCCCCCTCACCCCCATCCCAGGCTCCAAGAAGACTTTCCACATCAAGCAGATGTTCACCTGCACATCTGCTAATGTGGTATACTCCAGCTGCTGTTGCCATTGTGGCCTCCTCTACATCAGGGAAACCAAACGGAGGCTTGGGGACCGCTTTGCAGAACACCTATGCTCAGTTTGCACCTCCCAGTCGTGAACCATTTCAACTCCCCCTCCCATTCCTCAGACGACATGTCCACCCTGGGCCTCCTGCAATGCCACAACGATGCCACCTGAAGGTTGCAGGAACAGCAACTCATATTCCACTTGGGAACCCTGGAGCCCAGTGGTATCAATGTGGACTTCACAAGCTTCAAAATCTCCCCTCCCCCAACCGCATCCCAAATCCAGCCCACCCTGTTCCCGCCTCCCTAACCTGTCCTTCCTCCCACCTATCCCCTCCTCCCACCTCAAGCCCCACCCCCATCTCCTACCTACTAACCTCATCCCACCCCCTTGACCTGTCCGTCCTCCCTGGACTGACCTATGTCCTCCCTAACTCCCCACCTACACTCACCTTTACTGGCTCCATCCCCACCTCTTTGACCTGTCTGTCTCCTCTCCACCTATCATCTCCTTTATCCATCTTCTATCCGCCTCCCCCCCGTCCCTATTTATTTCAGAACCCCATTCCCCTCCCCCATTTCTGAAGAAGGGTCTAGGCCGGAAACATCAGCCTTCCTGCTCCTCTGATGCTGCTTGGCCTGCTTTGTGTTCATCCAGCTCTACACCTTGTTATCTCTTATAGCAGAGGCACTTAGCTGTGAAGGTTACTGCTAGGCCAGCTGGAACTTTTTTCACTGGAGCAGAGGAGGTTGCAAGGTGACCTTACAGAAGTTTATAAAATCATGAGGGATATAGATACAGTTAGTGGTAGTTTGTCTTTTCCCTAAGGTGAGGGATTTCAAGACTAGGAGGCACATCTTTAAAATGAGAGGACAGAGATTTGAAAAAGACATGAAAAGCGTTTTTTTTTTACACAGTGGTTCGCATGTGGAATGAACTTCCTGAAGAAGTGGTGCATGTGGGCACAATTTTAACTTTAAATGACATTTGGATAAGTAAATGAATAGGAAAAGTTTGGAGGGATATGTGCCAGGAGCAGGCAGGTGGGATTAGCTTAATTTGGAATTATTTTTGGCATGGACTGTTGGGCCAAAGTGACTGTTTCAGTGCTGTGTGACTTTGTATCAAGGACTGATGAATTTAGAGACTAGATATCATGGTTTCCAAATACAGGCTGACATATCGGTATAGCGCTGAGGGGATGCTACAGTTCCAGAATACCATCTTTTAAATGAGATGTTAAACTGGGACTCCCTCCAGTTTCTCAGGTGGATGTTAAAGATCCCTTAGCTGTATTTTGAAGAACAGCAGAGATGTTTCTGGTGTTACTGGCCAGCATTTTATTTCTCAATCAACATTACTAAAATCAATCATGTGGTCATTATCGCATAGCTGTTTTGTGGGATTGCCCTACTTCAAACCTACTTTGAGTGTAAAGCACTTTGAGACCGTTTGGGTTGATAAATTTAAGTTCTTTCTTTAGAATTAGAAGGAGAATTGTGAGATTTGCATCTTCTGAAATTATCGGATTAACTTCTCACCTAATCAGAGCCTTGACATTGCCTTAAGAGCAAGACAAACCCAAATCCCAGTGATTTCTGAAACTTTTCTGCTTCAGGCAAAAGTTTTCCATTGGCCAAGGGAAGCATATGCTTCCAAGGAAACTTTCAAGTTAATTGATAACTTGATCCAAAAGATGAGCATGTTGACCATGAAGAATCCTATTTTGGTTGATTTATGTCTATCCTGTGTGTGTGCACTATGTATTTAATTCATTGCCCATGTAATTGTTCAGGTAAATGTAAGTGCATGGACAAGAACACAATTTTCAGGTTTTCATAAACTTGTATACTTCTATTCTTTGAGGTTTGGTTCTGACCACGGCTTTGCATTGATGTTTAGAGCTCAGTCATGCAGTATAGAAGTTGGCCATTCAGCTTATTGTGTCTTTGAGGAAGCTTTCTAGTAGTCTCACTCCCGGCTTGTTCCCGTACAAAGTATACAGTGTGGAGCTGGAGTAACACAGCAGGTCAGGCAGCATCAGAGGAGCAGGAGAATCAACGTTTCAGGCCTAGGCCTTTCATCAGTCCTGATGAAGGGTCTAGGCCCCAAATGTCAACTCTCCTGCTTCTCTGATGCTGCCAGAGCTGCTGTGTTCTTCCAGCTCCACACTGTATTGACTCTGACTCCAGCATCTGTAGTTCTTGCTATCTCCTGTACATCCTTTTCTAATGTTTATCCATTTCTCTTTGAAAGTAACTGTTGAATCTGCTTTAGGTAGTGCATTCCAGGTCATCATAACTCAGTGTGTTAAAAGAATCTCTTTTGTCCTGCTCTGTGGCTTATTTTACCAGTTATCTTAAATTTGTATTATTTGGTTTTTGATTCTCCTGTCAGTTTTTCCCCGTCCACTGCCAATAACCCTTAGTAATAAGTTGTTAGTTAAAATTGGTGTAACTTCATAGTATTTTACACACAGCCTATGGAGTCTGGAAAACTTATTCAAAATGGCCCATCAAAGGTTGTTTTACAGACCTTTTTAAAAATTCATTAGTGGCATGTGGGCATTGCTGGCTGGCCAGCATTTATTGCCTATCCCTAGTTGTCTTTGAGAAGATGGTGGTAAGATGCCTTAAGATGGAACAGGAAAAGATTGGTTAGATAATAGTCCAGTCTCTTAGAGATTGATAAAGGTCTCAACCCAAACCTGGTTCAGGCAAGTGATATGCAGCACTGCAAGTGACGTGGACCTGTAAATGACAATAAATGTACACCCACATCAAGCCCGATTTACTTAGCATAAAATCAAACTTGCCAAAAATAAAGCATACACTTTCTGACACCAATACACAACTTCAATGGCTAATCAAGAGTGTCAGGGTTCAATTGGACGCAAAGGTGCAGGTTTTCATAGTGTTATCTCCAACTCCAGCATCTGCAGTTCTTACTATCTCTGTGCAGGTTTTCATGACATTTCTTTTGTCTGTGTATAAGATGACCCTATTAATAATTTCTTTTCATACTGGGCACTGCCCCTTCTGATTTGGGTGCCAGTTCACGACGCCATTATTTTCCCTTTGAGGCTAAGCTCAGGGTTCTGACAATTTTGATGCAGGTGCTCTTGTCTCTCAATAGGGGGCTGCAAAGCACTTCCTCTGTACCTTGCTAATTCCAGTATTTTGTATAGGAGGTTAGTGCATTTCACGTATTTTGGGATTGTGAACCAGGTGTTAGTCAACATTGTGGAGAGAGAACTTCTTTATCCGCTTCAATATGAATTTGCAGGTACAATAAAGTGGGAATATTTTGAGAATACACTCCATTCTCAAGTAGTAAACACCTTGCCAACGTAGCATATGCACATGATAAATCCCTACGATATGGAAGCAGGCCATTCGGCCCATTGAGTACAAACCGACTCTCCAAAGAGCATCCCACCCATATACAACCCCCTACTCTATCCACACAACTCTGCATTTCCCATGACTAATACACCTAACCCACACATCCCTGAATACTATGGAAGAGTTTGTATACCTATAATGTTTCACATCTATTGTTTAGTTTGACTTTTTTAAAAAATGCCAAAAATCTCCATGGTTGATTTTGAATCTTTCCTTTTCACAGACATTGAATTTCCCAAAGATTACCCAACTGGCTGCCTGCTGGGCTGTGTGGATGTGATAGACTGTGTGTCTCAGGAGCAGTACCGTGAACAGGTATGTGTGAAAGCTGCCAATAATCTTGCAGCTGTGTCCCTTGCCAAACAGTATGAACAGAGGGTGCTTGTTTTTATAAATGACCTCTGACTTGTGCTCCAGTGTAACTGATAATTCGAAGGTTATCTGTCTGTTTCTCTTTTACGTTGCATCATGTCGTAAGGTAGTGTTCCCTCTAAGCTAGAGTCAAACAAGTACTACATATTTAAGTATTATTGCAGTGCATATTCTGGGTGATTAGGGGGTTTATTGCTACTCAAGCCAATGAGTAAAGATGCTTCTACGATGGGAAATAGACGAGAACTGAGCCTGACTTAATTCGTCAGGTGGAATTAGGAGCCACAAATGATGGATTCTGGAGATCAAAACTATGCCTACACTTAGCTTTCCTGTGGCTGACTCTGCCTTTGTATTCCAACCCTCTAGAAGTGAATCTTAATATTGTATTTATCTTTCTAACCACCAATTAAACCTGTACGGTAACCTTAAGAGAATCGAGAACTAGGGCTACCAAGTCCCTTTGTGCTTCAGATTTCCAAAGCCTTTCCCTGTCTATACCACTGTTCTTCCTACCAAAGTACATAACCTCACACTTTCCTACATTGTATTCCATCTGCAACTTCTTTGCCCACTTTCCTAGCATGTCCAAGTCCTTCTGCTGCCTCCCGATTTCCTCAACACTACCTGGCCGTCCACCTATCTTTGTGTCATCTGTCAACTTAGCAACAATGTCCTCAGTTCCATTGTCTAGATTGTCAATGTATAACGTGAATAGTTGTGGTCCCACTACTGACCTGTGCAGAACACCGTTAGTCTGTCATTCATGAAGAAGGTCCCTTTATCTCGACTGTCTGCCTTCTGCCAGTTGGCCAATCCTTTATTCTTTATCTGGCCCCTAACATCATGGGTTTTCATCTTACTTAACAGCTTCCCGATTAGCACCTTGTCTGTGGCCTTCTGGAAATCCAAATAAATCATGTCCACTGGTTCTACTTTGTCTAACTTGCTCACTACCTCTTCAAAGAATTCTAAAAGATTTGTAAAACTTCCTTAACACCATACTTACTCAGCCCTATTTTACCATGCACTTCCAAGTGCATCGCAATTTCATCCTTTAATAACTGATTCTAAACTCTTACCAACAACCAAGATAATGCTCTATAATCTCCTGGCTTCTGCCTCCCTCCCTTTTTAAACAGGGGTGTTACATTCGTCATTTTCCAGTCCTCTGGGACCCTCCCTGACTCCAGTGATTCCTGAAAGATCACCACCAACGCCTCTATAATCTCATCAAATATCTCCTTCAGAACCCTAGGATATAACCTATCCAGTCCAGGTGATTTATCTGCTTCAGACCTTTCAAGCTTCTCTGATAATTTATTAAAAATATTGATTACTTTTTTCATTGCTACTATATGCACGTGTCTGTGCATTGTCTTAATATTGGCATAGATGACAAAATAGTTTCTTAAGTGAATGGAAAATATTAGAAAATTGTCATGCAGTGTTAGAATCAGATTGCTTTCCTCCCTTCCTGTCTTGGAAGTTGGATGCTTGCTTGAGCTAATTTTCCTCTTGCACCTCTGATAGAACTACGCTTGGACACTGAGTGAGTGAGCCCAGTGAATGATTGTAGATGGTGAGGGGAGCAGCATGAATTATTAATATTCTGTGTTTCAGTCCATAGGCCCCAGAATGCTGCAACCTGGTACTGAGTGTTTCTTGCTCTTCTTTATGAATCATATTAAAGTGCCAACTGTTTTGGCAGGGTTTTTCAATTATTATGTCAGGAACATACTAGTCAGAATTTCTGTGAAATGATCTATGATCGTAACACCAGTGATTATACTTCAAAAGTACTTCATTGATTGCATCACGCTCTGGGACTTCCTGAAGTTGTGCAGGGCACTATATAAATGCAATTTTTTCTTTCTAGACTTCAGCCCAGTTGAATTATTCAACTAGAAACTAACTGTAAAACCACAATTTGGGGCACGGTTGTTTATAACTCATTGAACATAACGTAAATATGCAAATGATGTGCAATGTTTTGCAGCCCTCAAGATAATGTATTGACCAGAAATAGAATTCTACCTGATTGATGAATGTGGACTCTGGTAGTCACATAATATCATGTTTCCTGTGCAAACAGCAACAACTTGTTTTGATATATTGACTTCAATATAGCAAATGGTCTCAATATTCATTTTCAGGATTTATGTTATGTAGTCAAAGTAACTCCAAGCACACACTACAATACAATGGGGCAAGGCAGTGATGTAGAGTAATTTGATTGGACAAGTAATCCAGAACCATAAGCTAATGTTGTGGGGATATGAGTTCAAATCCCGTCAGGCCAGATGGTGAAGTTTTAATTCAATAAAGAAACAAGCCTTCAAACTTAGTCCAATGATGATCATATGACCACTGTTTATTGATGTAAAAACTCATCTGATTCACTAAAGATCCCTTGGGAAAGCAAATCTGCTACCCTTGGACTGGCTTACATGTGACTCCAGACCCACGGCAACATGGTTGATTCCAAACTATCAGAGATAAAAGGTACTGCAGATGCTGGAGAATCCGAGATAACAAGCATGGGGCTGGATGAACACAGCAGGTCAAGCAGCATCATAGGAGCAGGAAAACTTGACGTTTCGGGCCTAAACCCTTCATCAGAAATGC
>JAHRHZ010000081.1:2319389-2340973 GCA_024137785.1 Ginglymostoma cirratum | reverse complement strand
TTTTCCTGCTCCTATGATGCTGCTTGACCTGCTGTGTTCATCCAGCCCCATGCTTGATTCCAAACTATCGTCTGGGCAATTAGGGATGGGCACTAGATACTAGATGAGTTAGTGACTTCCGCTTCTCATCAACAAATAATAAGAACAAACTGGGACACAGCAAAGATGATGTTGAATAGGTAAGTAGACAAGTAAGTTAGAATTAAGATTTATTATTTAAATTGTCTTGATCCTGTATTCCCTAGGAATGCTTTATGTATTTTGACTGTCAACCTTGGTTCAATATTTGTATCCTCACCAAAATCAAAAAGTCATAATGTCAAATCCTGCTTTAGAGCCTGTCATGTACACATAAATTGACATTTCATTGCAACATTGCTTAAATGCCAGCTTTTGGATAAGGTGGTAAACCAAGCCCCGACTTGACCCTTTTGTGGTTGTAAAAGATTCCAGGCCGCTCTTTGAAGAAGGAAAACAAAATTTTCCAGCTACCTTGGCCAATGTTTATCCTTCAGTTAAACTACATCACTAAAATAAATAATCTAGTTATTTATCTTATTGTTTGGTACATTGCCAGCTTTCCCTGCATTACAAGAGTGATTGAGGTACCCTGTTGACTTCATGCTAAATAGTCTACAAGATTATTCTTATCTATTTAATCTAATTGTACTGAGCAAAAGTATCATTGTTGTCCTTTATAACTGCAGCAGTCAATGATCACATTCAGCATCTTAAATCAGCAAAATAGCTTCCAACTTGTTAGCTGCAAAGGTTTAAAATCTGCTGTGACATCCTGCTGACAGTATCATGTGACTGAGAGCTAACAGAACAAATCTCGCCCTAATTTGCAGTTAATTGGTATTGATAGGCAATCTCCTAGATCATCACTGGAAATTACTGTCTTCCCCCTACAGCAATCCTTCTGACTTCCACACATCAGTGACTGAGCTAATGCTGAGTAATGGACAGTTTGTACCTGCACACTGCTGCACGGAAAGGGATTGAGACTGCTCAGTTTCCTTTAATTTGGGATGACCACAACTACATAGAGACGTTCAGTCTCACCAGTGTTATTTTACAGCCGTAGCCTGAATCTGAATTTATGCCTGAGAATTATGACCATATTGATATGGCCCCAAACCCTTCCAATACTGGTCAAAGTAATGTAATAGAGCTTTGACATAATCTCATTTGAGTCTCAGTCAGATTTGATGTCTTCAAACATCAACAGTAGCTTGCAATTACATACAACTTTTAACATCAAGAAAATATCCTGGACACTTTGGGTTGGGTCGATTATAAGATTAATCAAAGATGAGATTCAATGAGGACCTTGAAGGAGGAAATGGAAAGGTTGTGGGATTTTGGGGAGGCATGCTAAATTAAATAGCTTAGACAGCTGAAGGTACGGCTGCAAAAGTTAAGAGTTAAGTGAGGTGTTGTATGAGGCCAGAATTGGATGAGGGGTTGTGCAGCAGACGGCCAATGTTACGGGACCAATCTTTATGGTGAAGAGTATATGAGGTTGGAAGCTATGTTTAGAATCCACTAGTGTACAGATATAGTGACAAGAGTTGATTGCCAGAGAGGAGGAGATATTTTCAAATTAATCTGCTCAGAGATGTTATGATGCACTTCTGGAACAGGTAGGACTTCAACCTTGCCGTCCTGGTCCAAAGATAGGGATGCTATCACTACACCATAAAAGCCCCACAGTCAGAGAGCAGGATAATTGTGGAGTAAACTGTCAGCAGCTCGAGAGAACATTAATTAACTTGAACCATAGCTGGAGAATGTCATCCAAGTTAAAGTTGTTTTAGAGTTGGTGGTAAGAATGGTAATTGAAATATGGAGTTTCAGGAGAAGTGGGCACTGATTTGGGAGGCAAGTGATTACTTGAGGACTTTGAGATTGGAGAAATATCCAAGGTTTTTTTGGAGGCGGTCATGCAGTTTTGTGTTATTTAGTATCGGTTATCATTTGGATGAATGAAGGAAGCTGAGAAGGTAAAGCAAGACACTAACTCAAAGTTAGGGGAGCAAATAGGAAGCAGAAGAGTTGAATAAATGGTTTCTGAAATGATGACAGAGATGCTCGAGCTCCTGGCACTTGTTGGAATTGAAGACAGAGGGCTTCGGAGATGGTTTTAAGAGATATTTAATAGCAGAGAAAGGAAATTGGGATTATCTTTTCTTTCCAGGGTGCTTGTGCAGTGACATTTAGTTTAGTTAGAAGAAAGAGAGACCTCTCACGCTTGATGTGAACCAGCTGAACCCAGTGATGGATGACGGCCTGGTTGTGCGTCAGATATGATGAAATCTGCATCCCTTGAACTTGAGAGGAAAAAAGATGTGAATCATACCAAGGAGTTTGTTCAAAATGGAAGAGAAGAAAGGGGTTGAGCATCAAAGGCAGATGTGAGAATTGGTGCTGCAGAAGTCTTGTCATGAATGCAGATTTGAAGTCTAGGCATTGGGATATGCAGTATACTGTTGTAAGCAACTGAGAGGGAGTCAGTATGTTTGAGGACGGACAACAAAGGAAGTTGGGGTTGAAAGCGGTTGGAGGGATATATTTGGTAAAAGAAGTGTTTGCAAGTGATTTTGTCTGAGATCAAGGCCATAGAGTATTAATTTCCTAATGTACTGCAGAAATTTTATCAGACACAACCAGACATGAACTGTTAAAATGTGTTCAGCTTTTGTTAAATGCAGAAATCTTTCAAAGGCAATGGAAGTAGATTTGCTCAAAAACGAAAGTGAAGCAACCAACTAGTTTTGTTTTAGGTTCTGAAGAAGAGTCACTGAATTCATAATATTGGCTCTGTTTTCTGTTCGCACACATTGCCGTACCTGCTGAGTTCCTTCAACAGTTTCTACTTTTGTTTGTTTGTTTGAGATCTTCAGGTCCACAGTTCATTGTTTTGTTTTTGTTTTAGTTTAGAAACTATTTTCTCCAAGTTCTTTTATCTAATCAAACAAATTCAGGAACAACGAGCGTATTATTCAGCTACAATAAATGTATGCTGTAGATACTGCTTTGCACTAGCAATAAACCCTGACTTCAACACTTTCACTGCTAGTTTACTGCAAAACAAAAATCGCATTGCATTGACACTGAACAGGCAGTTAAGATGCTTTTTCAAAAATAAATTTTTTAAAACAATTCATTTCTGGCTTTCCTATCTTGCCTCCTCTTTAATTGATAGCATCTCATTCTGGGATAAGGTCATGGTGAAAGCAACTTTCTTTTCTGCGCTCTGTGAATATTCTTCGCACCTGGTCCTATGCACTGATGCTGAGAGAAATTCAAGCAAAACAATCACTAAGCCTGTAAATACTTTCAGTAGGGCTCTGTGTGGATACAGCAAAGAACAGGAACTTTGGTTCAAGAAAGGTTTCCCTGAACCTTGATATAAAGGCAATTATAATTCCTCCAATAGTTGCTTCATTGTAATATCTATGCATGGATTACTGAATTGTCCAACTTCGTGCATGGTATGTGGCCTAACTGAGAATTGAGGGGTCACAGAAATAGTACTACTTGCAAAGTTAAATTCATGCATGTAAAATTACCCCCTGATGCACTTAACTTTTCTTCTTGTGAAAAGAGTTCAATATGTGTCTAAACTTAAAGATTTTTTTTTCCAGTTTAATGAAATTATATTGAGAAATACAAACCCAGGAGTTAGGTATTGAGCATTATAATTCAGGAAAATTCCTGCAAAAATGGGTTAGGATTTCTTTCATTATAAACTTGCATCATTCTGCAGCTGGAAGACTGGAATTATAATGTGATGGTGACTAGAAATATATTGTACAAATACACTTTGTATTCAGCTTATTATGCCTCCTGGGTGAAGCTTTTATTCTAGATATGGACAAACAGCTCATTTTCAGCACCTTGCTGAAAGATGGATATGTTTGTGACAGAAAACAAAAAAATTGCTGGAAATCACAGCAAGCTTCAGCTCTGTTGAAGAGTCATCTAAACTCAACATTAGCTTGTTCTCCCTCCACAATTGCTACATGACCCATTGTGATTTCCAGCATTTTTTTGTTTTTGTTTTCAGTACGGATTCCAGCATCTGCAGTAATTTGGTCCTACTTGGGTATGTTTCTGTTGTACTGGAGATGACTTTTCCCTCTTGCAGTACATCCTTTATCAGCAAATAGTTTATGCTTACAATTTACTGCTTTATGATTCGTGTTTCAAATTTATATTGATACTTAACATAAAACTAAATGGTGTTTAACTTTTTGTGCAACGTGAAAGCTTTATTTCCTTGAATCTGCTTTCCTTGAATGTTTGTAAATCGTGAGGCAAACTATTTTATCAAGATGTTAATGGAAATCTTCATAATTTTTACTACTCAGTTGTCATCTCATTGAGGTGCCCCATCTGGCTTCCCTTGCTGCAGTTGAATGCCTATCTGTACTCACTAGGCTGGCACATGAGGAATGGCCATTCTGGACGGGCTGGTATGATTCACCAGAGTTGAGGTACAGATCAGTTATGCCATAATAAAATAGTTGAGCAAACCCAAGGAGGTGAATGACCTAATATTCCTAATGACCCAGAATGCGTAGATCATCCAACTAATTGGAGAATTACAGTATTGCACAAAGTAGGTGCCAAGAGCTGTGTGCTAAGACTGACTGACCACGGAAGATTTGTTGTAATGAAGCTAACGATCAATTGGACTCGAATATACTTCTCCAAATATTTTAAATAGAGCCTTGGAATCGTGTCCAGATATCTTTTATACCTTGTCTGCCTAATTTCCATTATCCTTGAATGGTAGTTAAATTGGAGATGCTGTGTGTTCTCGCACTCAGGACATGCACATCTTATGTGTTGGTGAATGCTTGGTATTTGAAATTTTGTAAATCATTGACAGAAGAATGCCTGCGACTTCAGTACTACATGAGACAACTGGTTGATTTCTCTGCCTTCCTCTCAGCATTCTGTCATGTTGTTTGTGTGAACCAGTAGCAGATTGTACTCTATAGCCAGGCACTGCTCAGTACTCCCAGTTGCCTAATTGATTGCCTGTAATCTCTGCCAGCAGTCACTTTCATAGCACTTGACTATCTGAATGATACATGAGGATAAATGTCAGCTTGTTTCTTGCAGATTGAGATTTTTAAAAATAGTGGTTGAAATTGGACAATTTATTAATGACTTGTTAAAGGGTTTGTGGAATTGAAATATACTTGTGAAAGTAAAAAACAAAATCAGGAATGTAATGGTGCTAATACTATGATGTAAAAGGCTAATATGAAATACAGCTGAAACCTGATGAGAGGGACTGAGGGCAAACATGGTTCAGAAAGATCTGTGTGGCAAGAGAGCTCTAAAAGAGGCAAGATAGAATGTCTGTCTTTCTGAAGTTGAAAGTAGAAACAGCTGGTAAATAGATGTACTTTTGCCATCAGCTGGTTATATTATAGCTTTTGCACATTTGCAAAATGATTTTGGCAGCAAAGGGAATAGCTGTCAGATTCATGGCTGGAAATTGTCTCCTACATTGCTAACAGCCACAGAGAAGGCCTTGGCCCAGCTATTTGTCATGGAAAGACATGTGGACAATGAGTCATTTTGTTTTGGGATCTTGGGGTAAATTATGAGTAAGACAACCTGTTACTACTCACTGTCTTGAATAACTTCCAGACCTCTCATGATTTTGAACAACTCTATCAAATATCCTCCATTTTCTTTTCTCTAAAAAGAACAGCCCCAAATACTCCACTCTACCTATGTAACTGAAGTTCCTCATCCCTGGAAGCATTGTTATTAATCTTTTCTTCATCATTTCTATTGTGTTCAGTCATCCAAAAGCACCTTCTGGTCACAATGCTTCAGTAATCAAGTTTCATTTGAATTATTGAAAATTGTATACATCCTGGTTTACTTCGTCTCGGAGGTGGAGCAATAGGACAGAAATGTTTTTGATCCAAGTAATACTTAACATACTAAATTACAACCTGCAAACAAAAAGCAACTATTGACTGCTTAATTGAGATGTAAGTTTGGATATTGCAACATTACAGCACAGAGTCACACAAATTCTTCTAATCTCTCTGACTATTTTATATACAACATTAGAAAGGTACTAAAAACCAGAAGAACTGTGGATGCTGTAAATCAGGAACAAAAACAAAGTTGCTGGAAAAGCTCAGCAGCATCTGTGAAGGCAAAAACAGAGTTTGGCCCTAGTTATGCTTGCCTCTTCATGGGGTATGTGGAACATTCCTTGTTCCAGTCCTTTTCCGGCCCCCACCCACAACTCTTTCTCCGATACATCGATGATATCATCAGTGCTGCTTCCCTGTCATCTGGAATTGGAAAACTTCATCAACTTTGCCTCCAGTTTATACCCTGCCATCACGTTCGCCTGGTCTATCTCTGCCTCCTCCCTTCCCTTCTTCGACATTTCAGTTTCCATTTCTGGGGATAGACTGGCCACTAATATCCATTACAAACCCACTGACTCCCACAGCTAAATGGACTATACATCCTCACACCCCACTTCCTGTAAAGACTCCATCCCATTCTCTCAGTTCCTCCATCGCATATTTTCAGATGAGGCCAACTTCGACAAGGGAGCCTCCGAAATGTTCACCTTCTTCCTCGACCTAGAATACCCCAGCTCCGTTGTCGCCAGGGCCCTCAATCAGGTCCGACCCATCTCCCACACTTCCGCCCTCATCCCTTCTCTTCCCTCCCCCAACAGCGATAGGGTTCCCCTTATCCTCACCTACCATCCCACCAGCATCCACATCCAGAAGATCATCAGACGCCATTTCCGCCACCTCCAGCGAGATGCCACCACCAGACACATATTCCCCTCCCCTCCCTTGTCCGCCTTCCGCAGAGACCGTTCCCTCCGGGACACTCTGGTCCACACCTCATTCACCCCCAACACATCCCCACAGGCCTACGGCACCTTCCCATGTAACCGGATAAGATGCAACACCTGCCCATTTACCTCCTCCCTCCCCAGTATCCAAGGGCCCAAATATACCTTCCAGGTGAAGCAACACTTCACCTGCACTTCCAAGAATCTGGTCTACTGCATTTGCTGCTCACAATGTGGTCTCCTCTACACTGGGGAAACGAAGCATAGACTTGGCAACTGCTTCGCAGAACATCTACGTTCTGCTCGCAAAAAAGGCCCTGAACTACCTGTTGCCTGCCACTTTAACACACCACCCTGTTCCCTGGCCAACATCTCTGTCTCTTGGCTTGCTGCAGCGTTCCAGTGAAGCCCAACACAAGCTGGAGGAACAACACCTCATTTTCCGTTTGGAGACCCTACAGCCCTCTGGACTCAATATTGAGTTCAATAATTTTAGTGCCTAAACTCTCCCATGTCCCAGGCCCCCACCCCACACACCAGGTCTTCTTACCACAAAGCCTGTAATTACACACCCCCTGTTGTTAGTCACTAACAGTCCCCATTACCAACTACTCACCCTCCCAGCCTGATCGTTAGCAACTCCTTTGTCTGTCCAACTGTTTTTCTCTCTCTTTGGGCTCTATCCTATCGTATACTTCCTACCCCACCCTATATTTCCTGCATATAGACTGACATTTTCCCAGCCATTATCAGTTCTGAGGAAGGGTCACCGGACCCGAAACGTTGACTCTGTTTTCTCCTTCAAAATGCTGCCAGACCTGCTGAGCTTTTCCAGCAACTTCTGCTTTTGTTGTCTATATGGACTTCAGCAAGGTTTTTGATAAGATTCTGATGTTAGACTGGCTAGTAAGGTTAGATCACATGGAATTCAGGGAGAGCTTGCCATTTGGATACAAAATTGGCTTGAAGGTTGGAGACAGTGGGTGGTGATGGTGGGTTGCAGTTCGGACTACCATTGAGTCTGATTTGAGAGAAGAGCAGTTGGATGCTCAAAGGAGTTGATAACAATCTGGATAGGAGGGTAAGTAGTTGTTAATGGGGACTGTTAGTGACTAACAATAGGTAGAGTGTAATAGCAGGGTATGTGATAACAAGGCCTGATGTGTATGGGGTAGGGGCTAGGGCATGGGAGAGTTCAGGTCCTAAAATTATTGAACTTGATATTGAGTCCAGAGGGCTGGAGGGTCCACAAGTGGAAAATGAAGTGTTGTTCTTCCAGCTTGTGTTGAGCTTCACTGGGACACGTCAACAAGCCAGTGACAGAGATGTTGGCCAGGGAATGGGGTGGTGTGTTAAAGTGGCAGGCAACAGGTTGTTCAGGTTCTTTTTTTTTTTTGGGGGCGTTCACCCAATCTACGCTTCGTGTCCCCAATGTAGAGGAGACCACATTGTGAGCAGCGAATGCAGTAGCCGAGATTTATATAAACAACATCCACTGCTCTGCCTTCATTAGTCTTCTTTCTCACATCTTCAGAACATTCAGTCGTTCAATCACAATTTCCCATGCTCGAAGCCATGTCGACCATCCGTAATCAGTCCTTGCCTTTCCAAATACATGTAAATCCTATCTCTCAGAATCCCCTTTAGTAACTTACCCAACACAGACGCCCGACTCACCATCTGTGGTTCGCTGGCTTTTCCTTATTACCTTTCTACAAGTAGGTTACCAAGCCTGCTTTTGACACAACCTGACAAACCCAACTCCTTAATTCCTTGGACAAGGGCAACTTGGGAACATCATCACCTTCAGGTTACTGAGTTGGAAATATATCACCATTCTTTACTGTTGCTGAATCAGACTCCAGGCATAACCTTTCTAGTAGTCCTCTGGGTGTACCCACACAACAGGAATGGCAGCAGTTCAAGAATATTGCTCGCTACCATCTTCTTGAGCAATTTGTGTGGTTCTGTGCTGTAATGTTGCAATATCCAAACTTACAATTCAATTCAGCAGTCAACAGTTGCGTTTTGTTTCGAAGGTTGTAATTTTGTATGTTAGGTATTACTTCGGACAAAAGGGTTTCTGTTCTGTTGCTCCACCTTCAAGACCAAGTATACCAGGGTGTGTATTTTTTGTTTTGATAATTCTTGATTACTGAAGTATTGTGACCAGAAAGTGCTTTAGGACGACTGAAGGCAATAGAAATGGTGAAGAGAAGGTTAATGACAATGCTTCCAGGGATGAGGAACTTCAGTTACTTGAATAGAATGGAGTATTTGGGGCTGTTCCTCTTTAGAGAAAAGGAGATTGAGGGTATTTGATAGAGTTGCTCAAAATCATGAGAGATCTGGGCTGAATAGATTGAGACGAAACTGTTCCCGTTGGCAGAAGTGTTGTGAATGGCAGGACAGGAATTTAAGATGATTGACAAAAGAAGCTACTTGATATGAGGAAAAACAAATTTACAGAATGAGTGTTTTTTTTGCCTAAAGTGTCTGAGAGTGCAATGGACCTAGGTGTTAGCCATCGCTTTCAATCAAGAAATAGCTAGTTATCTGAAAAGAAGTATTTGATGGCTACCATGAAACTGCAAAGGAGTGGGATTTTGTGGACAAAAATAGAAATTGCTGGCAAAGCTCAGCAGGTCTGGCAGCATCTGCGGAGAGAAATCAGAGTACACGTTTCAGGTTCTGTGAGCCTTCGTCAATTCTGCCGGACCTGCTGAGCTTTGCCAGCAATTTCTATTTTTATCTCTGATTTACAGCATCTGCAGTACTTTTGGTTTTTATTTAAGTAGGATTTTGTAAGTTACAATTGCATTTGACTGATGGGCTGAATGGCAGCCTCCTATGCTGTAACTGTTCTTTTCTTTTGATTCTATGATATAGTCAATAATTCCCTAACTTCTCAGATACTGGAAGCAGCCATGATGATTAGGGAGCATCTGCCTTGGGTCGGCATTGGTTCTATTACCTGAGCCAGATGGTTGTGGATTCAAGCCCCACTCCAGATGCTTGAGCAAATTGTCTTGACTTGCACTCTGCACTGCCAAAGGTACCTGTGGATGAGATGTTAATTGGTGACTCCATCTACCTATTCAAGTGGACATAAATAATCCAATGGCACAAACGGAGAGAAGCATTGCCAGTATCATAGGCAATCTATTTAGTTTAACCAAAACTAAAGCAGATCTCCTGGTCATCTTGCTTCATTTCTGTATGTGTGTGGGCTGGATTTTTCTGTTCCAACAGCACTGCACTATGAAAGTATTTTATTAAGCTTGAAGATGTTTGGGTTGTTATAAGATTGTGATCGGCAGCCATGGTTTCAAATTCTGTGGTCCTAGCCTTTGGACTTTCCTCTGTAAACCTCTCTGCGTCTCCACCTTTTGTACTTTAAGACATGTTAAAATTCACCTCTTTCAGCGAGCTTCTGGCACTGATGGGCTAATGGCACTTTATGATTCAGTGTCAAATTTTGTTAGCATTCCTGTGTATCACCTTGGGATGGTTTGCCATACTAAAGGTGCTATCGAAATGCATGTTATGTTGTTTTCTTCTTCGTTGACATTCCAGGAATGTCATTCAAAGTTAGAATATTTATTCCTTGGAGCGTTTAATGTGGCATGAAATCTCAGCTCTCAAATCTTTCTAGATTGTAGCTTGTTTTTTCATTCGTTCATGTTTCTAATGTATATGTGAATGGTTGCAGCTACAGATAAAAGACACGAACACCCTTCCTGAAAAAGCAGCCTGACAATTCCCCACACAAAGGGTAGATAAATTGATTGGTGATGAAGGATCTAATATCTTGAGTGGTACAGTCATACTATGAAGAAATAGAAAATTCTGACAAATGATATCCTGGAGTAAAAAGCAACAATAAATGGTGTACATGACAGTCAGGTCTGAAATTTTCTGTTTCTCTTACATTATCTGTCAGTCATTTCCTAGATTTACGATGTCTAGAAGGCTAAATGATCTAGCATTGCTTTGTTACCTGCGATGCAAACTGCTACTGTATTCCTCGAGCAGCATTATTTGCAGTGTAGCACCAATGAATTTCTTAATACTCACAAGACCTAAACTGCCCTTGGATAAAAGGACATATTCTCGAGTGAAACCACTTTGTGCAGCTTTGCACTGATGAAAACCTTCAGAAGACTGAAATTTCCTTGTGTGCAGTCACCTTCTTACAGCTCTCAGTTGGAGAGCTGTGTCATAGATCCCTTTCAAGTGGTTTCAGCCTTGCTGCTGTGACCTGGTAAATGAGGGGAGTTTCCTCGGGAATGTTTCAAAAAATTAATTATGTGGTTACAAGCTTGCAGACAGGCTGGCAGCAGAGAGTCTCCCCTCTGTGGTGTGCTGTAAGAAATTTACTGGGCATTATTGATAGAATGTCTGAAACGGCTGCAGAACGTGTAGAAACAATTTGGTTGCCAGAAATCTCTTCTGATACACTGGGAATTAAACAAAAGGAGAGCCTAGAGATAGTGGGGTTGTCATTCATTATTGGATTGTTGTAAGTGGAGATTGTACATAGAAATAAAATTGCAGGATTTATTTTAAAGCCTCCAGTTTCTTGTAATGCAGCCTCTGTCCTTTCCCGTTCATTCCATATTTAGACAAATATGCTAATAATTGGACTGGTGATTGAAGAATTACCCACAATTCCACTTTACTGTGGAGTCACACTTGCCCCATGTAAGTTATCTATGTTACATCCCTATAGCCACTTGGTGAGGGAGGGGATCAGAAGTCAATATTTACTCTGGTTTAGATTTCTTCACAAAGTGAAACACAACAACAGCCTGGCTTCTAACCCTCTTCCCAAAGCGATTGTCAATAAGCATCTTGCTTTGTATGGGTTCAAAAATAACTGTCCCTTGATTCGAGAATGCCATTTATTTGGTTGTGAGTTTCTGCAGTGGGCCTGAACAGTTTCTGAACTGGCAGGGCATCCCATGAAGCAGTGGAATTTGAAGTGCAGGCACAAAGCTCAGTCCTTCCTAGTTGAATGTGCAAGAGTTCTGTCTGACTGCTAGTGGAGATGGCTTCAAGAAGGACACTAATTTGTTCGGTCCTCGTGTTGAATCCAGAGAATGAGGTGGAGTCATTGGAATTTATCAACGCTCTTGCATGTTGCTAGTGAACAGTCCAGGTCTTGTTGGAGCACTGGAGTGTGATGATAACAGCTATTTTGTTCACTAGGATATCTGCTCACTTATAGATGTCTTTGTTATCAAATACTCCCAGAACTCCCTCCCATCAGTTTATAAATGTTTTTCATCATGTTGGGTCTGCCTTTAGCACATGGACTGCAGCAGTTCAATAAGGCAGTTTACCGTCACCTTCTCAAGGAGAACTAGGGATAAGCAATAAATGCTGATCCAGCCAGTTACTGCTACATCCTATGAATTTAAAGAAATATTTGTGGTAGTCTGTAGAAAGCTGAGCTAGCACAGGTGAACTGCACTGCAGTCAGTTTTGGGAAAGGCCATGGAGAGTGGAAAGAGGGAGACCAGGATAATGAAATTGAGAACAAATTACATAAAATGATAATGCAGGTCAAAGAGATAATCACTTGAAGGAGTTTAATTATCAAAACCCTGTCTGCTTTTTCCCCTGCAGAATATCAATATTTTCAATATCAGTACAGCACAGGAATGTGCCCTTCAGCCAACTGAGCCTGCGCCGATTCCTAACCTTTATTTAGACCCTCTACTTATTGCCATGTGCGGTTTTTATACCTCTAGTCGCCTACCATTTGTGTCTATCAAGATGCACCTTAAACGTTGCTAACGTGCCTACTTCCATGACCTCCACTGGCATTGCTCTCCAGGCACCCATCACCGTCTGGAAAAATTCTTCCTGCACTACTCCCCTAAACCTTCCCCTTTTATCTTGAATCTCGGCCCTCTTGTAGTTGACCTTTCCACCCTGGGAGAATTGTCATTATGCCTCTCATAATTTTGTAGACCTCCATCTGGTCACCCCTTAGCCTCTACCTTTCCAATAAAAACAATCTAAGTTTATCCATTCTCTCCTCATACCTAAAACCATCCACACCAGGCAACATCTTGGTAAACCTTCTCTGCATCCTGTCCAAAGCATCCACATCATTCTGATAGTGTGGCGACCAGAACCATGTACAATATTATTTTGTACAGCTGTAACATAACTTGCTGATGAAGACAAGTGTGCTGTCTTCCTTCTTGGTCACCTTATCCATCCATGTTGCTACTATTGAGGATCTATGCAACTGTTTGCTCAGATTCCTCTATGATTTTCTTGTCACTTGTATTCTATAATGACCAACAGGGAAAAATATAGTGACGAGCTTCAACTGTCACTCCAACCCAGCCCCATTTGAATACTTCAAGAATAAAAAGACAAAGCTGAAAGGAAGTTCATTAACACTCCGCTGCCTCCACCATGAATCCTGACCCCACTGCACCAGACTGCCCAGTGTCAGAGTCAACACTTTTCAGGCACCATCTCTTCATCGCTTGATCCTCCCAGCCAATGAGATGCTGACGTTGGGTTTTATGCTGGACTCACATTTGCCTTGAACCAGGACATCCAGCTGTGGGCCTACCATAATTAGGAGTCCCTGGCTCCCCTGTCACCTTGCTGATGCCTGGAGTCCCTGCTTCAGGCCCACCACCATCAGGAGTCCTTGGCTTTGCTGAAGCTGATACTATACCTGGAGTCCCTGCTCTGGACCCACCAGGAGTCCCTGACCAGTCCAGGCCGCCATCTCTCTAAGAGTCCCAGTCCAGCTGCTCCCCTCTGCCACCACTGACAGGAAAAAGATGAAGACAAAAAAAAAGGCTTAGAAAAGACAAAAAAAAGGCTTAGGAAAGAAGGGAGAAACCAGCCATCTGGAGCAGACAAGCCCAGGAGCCCGAATGCTGCCTAACTTGCTAGTGCCACGATCTTAGACATTGTGTGAGTGCTCCTAAGTGTTCATGTCCTCTGAGGCCGAAGATGATAAAATATCATCATTAAGGCCCTAGGTATTTCCTTCCTGGCTTCCCACAATATCATGGAATAGATCCTGTCTGGCCCTGGGGACTTGTATGCCTTTAATGTATTTCAAGGCAACCCAATACTTCCTCCTCCATTATGTTGACTCACCTTTTCCTAACCTCAACATCTCGCTCTTTGGTACATACCAATGTAAAGTACTCAATTAAGGCTCTCACCTGTTTCCACACACAATCCCCCACCCTGAGTGGACCTACTCTTTCCCTAGCTACCCTCTACACTCTTGCTCGTAATATATGTATGAAATGCCTTGGAATTCTTCTTCACCCTGCTGGCCAAGGACCTTTCATAGATCCTTTTATTCCTCCTAACTCTGTTTGAGCTCCATCCTGCTTTCTCTATTCTTCAAGGACTTCATCTGTTTTTAGTTGCGCAGACTTAGGTATGCTTCCTTCTTTGTCCTTTTTGTTCGACTAAGCTAATAATTTCCCCTGTCATTTAAGGTTCTCGAATCCTGCCATCCTTGTCTTTTATTTTAACAGGTACTGTCGTGCACTCTAATCAACTGGTCCTTAAAAGATGCCCACGTGTCGGATGTGGATTTATCCTCAAACAGCCACTCCCACTCCCCATTCTCCAATTCTTGCCTAATTCAGTTATAGTTGACCTTCTCCCAATTTAACACCTTCATCTGAGGTCCACTCTTGTCCTTATCCACAAGTATCCGAAAACTTATAGAATCATGGTCACTCTTAATGAATGTGTTCAGACATATTATGATGTGTCAGGAGCATGTGGGACTTGCATCTTCTGGTCTCGGTGGGAACATTTCCACTGTGCCCAAGAGCCGTTTTATTTAAAACAGGACCACTAGTAGAGTGCCACAGGAGTTTGTGCTGGGGCCACATTTATTTAAAACATACAGTAAATCCTCTATATCCATGGAATCTCAAATTTCAAGTTGACCTATCTATGCCAAAAAATAAATAATAACAAAAGGGAAAATTTGCATGTCTGCAATGTTTTTAACCATTTTAATCTATTTTTAATGAGCTCCACACTCCATAAATTTCATCATTCATGGAGGATCTCCAGAATGGATCTCTCGTGGATAAGGAGGAATGACAGTATAAATGACTTGCATAAGGAAAGTAAACGTACTGAAGTCAGGTTTGCAGTGAGACAAAAATAGTTGTGACATTGTGAGGATATGAGAGTCTGCAAAGTTAAGCAAGTGGGCAAAAACTTCACACATGAAATATAATGTGGGAAAATGTGAGGTTATACACTTTGGCAGGAAGAATGGAAGAGCTGAATATTCTGTAAATGAAGAAGGCATGAAGAAAGCTACAGAACAGAGGGATTTAGTAGGCCATGTTTATGACTCTCTCAATTAGCAACTTGACCGTGTAGTAGAGAATGCGAATGGAATGTTGACCTTCCATTTCAAAGGGAATGGAGAAAATATAGGGAGCTTTTACTAAACCCAAAAAGGCACTAATCAGGCCCCAGATGGAATACAGTAAACAGTTTTGGGTCCCTTTTAATGAAAGATATTTTGGCATTAGAGGTAGTCCAGAGAGAAGATTCACCAGTCTGATACCAGGTATGGAGGAACTGTCTTATGAGAAGAGCTTGAGTACTATACTCACTGGTATTTAGAAGAATGAAAGACAGCCTTATTGAAGAGAGTTTTTCCCAGGGTTGGAAAATCAAGGACTAGAGGGCATCAGTTTAAGGTAAGAGGGAAAGAATAAATGGGAACCTGAGGGACAACTTTTTTACACAGCAGGTGGTGCACATATGGAATGAGCTGCCAGTGGAAGTGATTGAGATGGGTACATTAACAACATTTAAAAGGAATTTGGACAAATACACAGATAGGGAAGGTTTAGAAAGATGTGGGTGAAGTGCAGGGAAATAAGGTTGGTGTGGATGGACATTTTGGTCGGCATGGCCTAGTTTGGGCCGAAGGGCCTGTCTCCATGCTAGAGGACTCTCTGATTCTGACTCTGATCGTCCACTGCATGTCCTCCATTTGTACATATTTAACTTTCATTTGAGTATTGCTGAAAAACACAATTTTGTCAAAGCTTTTCCCCTTGCAGTCATCAGCACAATTGAAAATAAATACTAAAATGAAAGGAAAAGAGATCTCTCCTGTATGAGAGGAGAGGACTGATTGATTGGCACGTAGATTCTGATTGGTGAGTGTAAGACAAAAAGCTTTGGAAAATAAAATGTCTTTTTGTCAGCAATACTCAAATTGTATACAACTAACTCCAATTTGTACCATACTTTATACAGTTACCACTGTAGGTTGACGCACGTAAGCTTGTCTCTCTCTCTACTTCTGCAATGTATTTGTAGTAGAGGTTCCTGCAATTAAGAACCTTAGGTGTCTCCCCTCAATTTATCACTTGCATGGTCACTGGACTCAAAGCATTAACTCTGCTTTCTTCCCAGATGCTGCCAGACCTGTAGCAATTTCTGTTTTCCTTCAAAATCTTGTAAGTTTTAATCAAGTCACCTCTTAGTCTTCTAAATTCCAGCAGATACAAGTCTAGTCTGTGCATCCTTGCTTCCAAAGACAATCTGCCCATTTCAGGTATTAATTTAGTAAACCTTCTCTGAGTTACCTCTAATGCATTTATATCCATCCTTAAATAAGTTAACCAACACCATACATGGTACATCTAGATGCTGTTTCACCAATGTTTTTTGTAAATCACGTCCTCTCATGATGACTGAAAAAATCCTATTAGCTTTCCTAATTCACAGGATATAGTGGCACAGGCTAGGCCAGAATTTGTTGTCAATCCCTAATGTCTCAGAGACAATTAGTTAAGCTGTTGGTTTGAGGTTGAGGTACGGATGGGGAGTTTCCTTCCCTAAAGGACATAAGTAAACCAGATGGGTGTTTTCTGAAAATCAGCAACAGTTTTATGATCATCATTAGGCTCTTAATTCCAGATTTTTTTTATTATTAAATTTAAATTTCACCATCTGCCATGGCAGTATTGGAATGCAGGCACCCAGAGTGTTATATTGGTTTCAGGATTAAGTCTAGCAGTAACGCCACTAGGCCAGCTCCTCCCCAATTGTATACCTTGTGCAAATCATGAATAAGGATACCCTAATCCCTTTGCATCTCAGAGCTCTGTGATCTCTCCTCTGTGTTCTTTCCTTGTCTTTTTTAATTGTTTTTTCACCCTGGTTTGTTCGTGGAATCCTGTTGTGCATAATTTGGCTGCCCTACTTGTTTATGTAAGAATAAGATAAAGTACTATATGAAAGTAAGCTTGTCTTCATCATCGCAATAGGAAGCAAAAATTTGTCTTAAACTGTTATTATATGTTTAGCGAGGATAAAAGAAATCTTAACTTTCCAAATGCTTTGATAGGAGATGAAGGACTTTGAATGCTAATGCATAATCAGTAAGGCACATTGTATTCAGCCAACATGGAAACAACTGTACTTCCAAATAGTTGTATGGAGCAAATGGGCTGATGTTTTATAAATTATAAACAAAGGAGTTAACTGGGTGGCTTGTTTGTGTGACTGGAAAAGTGAATCTTGGTTATCCAGTGGTTCAAATGATAAGATTTGCTTGAACCTGGAGGTGGTCATTTTAAAATCATTCAGCTTAAGGAAGAAAATTCAGATTCTCGTAAGTATGTATGTGCTTTTTATTTGCTAGACAACATTTATTCCCCTGCAAATATGATGGTGGGCTGCCTTCTTGAATTATTGCAATCCTTGTAGCAATGTGCTTATAGGATTAAATTAGTTAAGGTATTTACGGAGTTTGACCAAGGAATAATGGTATCTATCTAAGACAGGATGTCATGTGGTTGGCGCAGTTGCTGTTCTTGGCCCTTTTTGTAGACTGCAAAGATAGAATACTGGCAGATGCACTGCCGCTATAGAATAGAAAAGCACAGTTTGCAGCATGGTGGTGGAAATAATGAATCGATTGTTTGATAACATTGAGCTTCTTGAGCATTATTGCAACTGTACACATTCAGTCAAGCCGAGTGTCTCATCACACAGGTGGGCAGACATTGGGGGTCAAGATGTGAGGTACATATCATGGCGTACACAGCCTCTGATCTTGATGCAGTCATGATTTTGATATGGCTCATTTTCACTTCTGTGGATAATTTGGCTTGTCTGTTTGCTTACATAAGACCCAAGACCAGGTACAGTATGAAATTAACATCTTTAACATCTCAAGGGGAGAAAAGAACTCCTGTCCTAAACTTGTTACTGTCATGCAATGAGCTACAGCTTGTTTAAGACGAGAACCTTTTCTTGTTTGGGCACCAGGGGTTTCTCCCTATCACTTGTGACCAAACAGACCCTGTATATCCCTATCAGGAAAGAGGATGGTAGCAGCAAATCTACCAGGTGGATTTCGTACCACCTTGAACTGAGATGAAGATTTACCTTGTAACACAATTGTGTTATTTGAATAAGCTGTAGTTATCAACATCATAACAGATTGTAATACTAAACTAATTTCAAAAAGCAATTTGGCATATTCAAATAATTTTATTCCCAAGTGTTAAATTGAGCCTGTTACCTTTTGGATTTAGCTCCAGCTGTACTCTTGAGTAATGATATTTTTTGAAATTACTATATTTATTTTCTTGTTCCCATTTGCTGTTACGTGAAGTCTGCCAAACCAAAAGCTTTGTTCTTAACTCCTGTTTATTTCCTCTCATCGCGCCCCCCCACCCGGCCACCCCAATTGCTGGTGTACTGACTCATGCTACCACATCACTCCAGAGGCCATCCTGTTCTAACTGTCCTGGGGCCTAAACAGTGTGCGTCATTTCAACAGGCTTTTGGCAGGTCAACTCAGCTGTGCCTGATTCTTTTCTCTTCTGAAGGTTACCCGTGCAACTTCACCAGCGGGATAGCAATCAGCATTGGAAACCCCACCCATATAATAATTCAAAACATTTCACTTGGCTTAGCTAGTGCAACTGAAACATCCAAATGTCTGCCTCACTGAAACCAATGGCCTCAAAAACAAGCCAAAGCTCTTGACAATCAAATTTTGCTGTCCCCTTTTTATTCGCTTAGGGCTGTGGCTTTTTTCGGTATAATTATCTTTCTGCATTCTGTGCTGGGGTTCCAAGACAAAATCAAACTCCCTTTGCAGCCTTTGATGTCTCACTATCCACATAACTGTTTCTTTAAACAACAAGACTGCCTTTTAAGTGCAGTAGATTGTAGTGGTGAGTGCAAGGTGCTTTATCACTTGCAGAGACAAGTCAATTCATTGCTTATGATTTGTTCTGTGGGAAGCTACCACATTTGATTTCTTTGAATGTGACTTTGAATTCACTGGGGTCTGTGCTGTGAAGAGAGCACCATATGCTAACTTGTATCTAGATCTTTTCTGTGGAAAAATGCTAGAAAATGGTTCAAGTGTGACACTTGCTGTTTGGTAAAACTGACCTGTAGTTCTCAATGAAGCTGTTATTGGTTTTGGATTGTGACTCAATATATCTGTGCTTTCTGTATATACATGTGGGTGGTCTGTTCATGTGAACTGAGCACTTCAGTGTTGTAAGTATACTTCGGGAGGATAGCTGTCCACCGGAAGGTGAACCTTCACTCTATGGCAGGCTGAATTCCAAGTGCAGAGTGTAAGTTCTGTTTTTTTTTCCCCTCTAGTGAGATAATTTTGGTTTTAGCCTGTTTCTTTTTTTAAAAAAAAGTAAAAATCTGTTCCCTTCTTGTTCTATTAACATTGCTGCCAGTTGTAATTTTTTAGTGTTATCATTGAACCTGACCTTGTGTATTGCAACACTTCAACAATTTTCCCCCTCAATTTAAATGCTTGCCTTTGTGTATGTGTAACCATGACCTGCTGTTCACCATCTCAGTTGCAACTTTGTTTCAGTGAGAACCTCAATGAGTAGTACAAACTGAGTAGTACATTGGGATTTGTCCAATGTTTGGTTATGTGGACTGAGTCCATGAATGATTTGAGTTAAATGTCAAAACAAAGCAACCTTGCCTGTCTGGTATAGAGAAAACTTCCAAATTAATCAGAGTTTGTTCCAACTCAGATTTGATAAAACATGAGTGTTTGGATGTTCTATCTGACTATTTCAGGCCAGCATAACGCGACTATTAGAAATAGAACACTCATCTGCTTTTTAAAATTACACATGTCCATATTTGAATGTTTGATTTGAAATGTTATGTCTTGGATACTTGACAATCCACTTCTTTAGTTTGCTCACAGTGAAATTCTGTATGAGGGTATCTTTGACAGGAGGGTAACTCTTTGTGTGGTTATCATGGAAGAAAGCTGCAGTCTGTATTGTGGAGTCAAGAAGCGCGTCATTGATTCATGATGAATTGCATCAAAGTATTGACTCATCTCCTCTTGTTGATTTACAAAATGAAATATTAGTTTAGGTGAAAATTATTACCTCAATAGGAAACTAGCTTAAGGGCTGTTGTCTTCTAATAGCTTTTGTGACTGCCACCAGTCCAAAGAGTCATTAGTCAAGGTTAATCAAGTTTGTAGAAAACTTGCATCTGTGATGCTGGGGATCTAGAGAAGAGGCAGAAATGGATCATTCATCTGGGTCGATTTGACTTGTTTTAGTGGTGCATTAATTCTGTTCCCTGTCAGTTGGATAATGCCTTCAGGCTAGTTCCTCAGTGGTGCAGCGAATACTTTCTTTAACAAGCATTAGCATGAATGTATTATTCTGGAAAATAATTTGTCGTAACGCTGGACGTAATTCTTTAATTCAATAAGTAACGTCTCTGGACAACTGATAGGAAGTGAGGCCTCAGTGGACATGCGCATTCACAAGGATAGTGGAACCAAGCACATGAATGCAAAGGAGAAGGCTTGCAACCATCCTCAACCATAATTGATGAGTGAATGATCCATCTCTGCCTTCTCCTGAAGTCCCTGCCATCAGAGATGCTGAGCTTCAGTCAATTCTTTTCACCCCTGCTGTTATCAAGAGCACATTGCATACAGCAGAGGCTATGGACTGCAGTATCATCCCAACTGTAGTGCTGAAGACTTGCGCTCCAGAACTAACCATGTCTGTAGCCAAACTGTTCTAATACAGCTGCAGCATTGACAGCCACTCAACAATGTGGAAAATTATCCAGATATTTTTCATCCGAGAAAGCAGGACAAATCCAGTCCAGCCAATTACTTTACCATCTGTCTAACCTCATATTTCAGCATAATGATGGAAAGTGTCATCAATGCTGCTGTCAAGCAGTACTTACAAACAACTGTGCCCACTTTGGGTTCCACCAGGCATTTTATCTCCAGTCCTCATTGTAATTTTGTCCAAACATAGTGGCTAAAGTCTTAGCTAGCTCAAAGGAGGGTGGTGGGGCTTGTTTAAGTAGTTTAGAGTGAGTATATATTTATGAGCATTTTAGAGGGAGTTCTAAAATCGAAGATCGTTTTAAAATTAAGCCTTTGTTTTTAAAAAACCATACATTTACACAATGTGAGTGTTGCCAGCATTTGTTACCCGTCCCCGGTTGCCCTTGAGAACGTGGTGGTAAGCCACTTGTACCGCTGCAGTCCATGTGGTGTATCAACTGTAAGGGAGACAGTTCCAGGATTTTCACCCATTGACACTGAAGGGAGTAGCAATACGGTTTCAAGGCAATGTATGGTGCATTCTGTATATGGATGAGATGTTAAATTGAGGCAATATCTGCCTGA
>JAHRHZ010000081.1:2299553-2314389 GCA_024137785.1 Ginglymostoma cirratum | reverse complement strand
GGGGGGTGAGAGCAGCCTGCTGCGTGCATTTTGGCTGTCACATTTCCTGAATTACAACAGTGACCAATATTCCCACTAAGCAGCACATACGATCAGCATTGGCACAGCAATCAAGGCACTGACTTCCAATTCCGGAAGTTACTGCCGTGCACAGGCTTTGGAGGCCCGCACAGCCGGTACGAAAATTAGAGGGAATGCTGACAGGAGGTACACTGCAATAGTATTTCATTGGCTGCAAACACTTTTTGAAACATCTGCAGTCATGAAAACCATAATATAATTGGACGTCTTTCTTTCTTCCACTTATATTACTTGCCAGTCGTGACAAAACCATAATGTTGCCAAGGAATGAACAAATTCAATATCTACAGAGTTGCAAATGGTGCTGAATATTGTACAATCACCAGCAAACATCCCATTTCTGACTTTAAGATGAGCTGGAGGGGTTTGTCATTGATGAAGCAAATCATGGTAATTCTTTGGAAAACATCTTGAGAAATTCAAAAAGCTGCCTTTGGATGGTGCCTCAATTTAACATCTCATCCATATACAGCAACTCACTGAGACATTCCAAACCTGTGACCTCCAGCACCTACATAAAAGGACACGGGTGATAGGCACATAGCAGCAGCCCCATGTGCAAGACCCCTTTCAGTTTTCCCACTAGGTTGCCTTGAAACTGTATTGCTACTCCCTTCAGTGTCGATGGGTGATAATCCTGGAACTGTCTCCCTTACAGTACCGTGGGTGTTATTACACCACATGGACTGCAGCGGTTCAAGGATGTGGCTTACCACCACATTCTCAAGGGCAATTGGGGATGGGTAATAAACATGGGCAGCACTCACATTGCATAAATTAATAGTTTGTTTTTGAAAGGTTGAATTCTAGAAGGCTCTCTGATGTCAAATCTCCCTCTAAAATACTCATCGTTTCTGTGTTGTGAAAAAAAAAGTCCGCATGGTTATTGTTTCTAAATCACAAAACTAGAAAAGGAAGAAAATACCATGTTTCGGAGTCTCCAGTCTCTTAGCTAAGGAAAAATATCTTAAAATGTGCACTTTCCCACTCCCCCCAGATAAGATAGAGAATGTGCAGGATAAAGATTTGGAAGTAGATCCTTTTTTCATCTGTCTCTTTGAACATCACTGGCAAGATTTGTATTTATTCGTCATCCTCAGTCGCTCCCATAAACTACACCCATCAAAGCAAATAGAAAGTATTTCCTTACCTTTCTGACTGTTGTTTACCTTGTGGGTGATGGAAAGGTTTGAGAAATCAGGAGTGAACCATTGCCATATAATACCCAGTCTCTGATCTGCTCAATAACCATAGTATTTATGTGGCTGTTCCAGCAAAGTTTCTGCTGAATTGTGATGTAACTCTTAGGATTTTGCGTGGTGGATGGTTTGATGATAGTAACTTCATTGAGTATCAAGGGAAAGTTGTTCAGCTTGAAGGTGAGTATTGTCACAAATGCTCCTTACCAATCCTCACTGAAAATAGTTGGGCATAAACAACTACACTGACAAAGTAGGATAGCTGAGAGCCATAAAAATACAAGTAAAATAGGGTATGTTTCAGTAACGATGATTATTAGTTAATAGATTTATTTAATAAATGTATATTGATCCAATTGGTGTATTTAACCTGAAAGCATTTGGTACCTAAGCTAGTACTAGTCGCTGTAATAAAAATAAGATGCGCATGTAATTATCTGCAGTTTGCTGAAGACCGTTATTATCCATGTATGTGATGTGCCATCAATAAAGCTTTACACTCTCAGCCTGAAGCCTTTATTCACATCATCCAGTCTCTAGAAGCTGTTGTGTGTGAAGGTCAAATAGAGAGTTGGTCAGCACTTGCTGAACTCAGGCTATTTGAATCTAATTGGGCTGTGGCAAAGTGTTCTTATTTCAGTGTTGTTTGTATCTCTGAGTCACTTTTGTACAGTTTCTGTCAGTTGCAATTGCTGACAAATTCATATTTGGCTCAACTGTAGTGTTGATGATATTGGAATTTTTTTGACCAATCCTTGGTGCTGTTCAGCAGAGCTAAAAGTGTGTTTGCGGAGGGAGAAAAAGACATCTTAAATCTTTTTCTACATGTTCAAGTTAAGTTTGAGGAAGAAGAGTGGAAGAATTGTCATAACATTTGAACAAAAAACATAAAAAGACAATGAAGGGAAGTGAGAGGAGGAAGAGAAACTAACTGAATGCACTAGCTGCACTTGCCTATTAACCCATATGCTGACCTCCACTGGTTTCCTGTTCCCATTCCGAGACACAACTTAATTTGTACTCGTCGACAAATCATACTTCCTACTTTTGTAGCCATCTTCAGTCCTATATCCTACCATCCATGCATTTGAGCGTCTTTCTCCAATCCATTCAGACCGCTTAAGATCAAATCTGATTTTTGATCTAACTTCATTACCTAACGAAGAAGAAATATGCAGCACGACAGGTTTAAAGTCTATCAATATTAACTTTTAAATTACAGTTGATGTAATAACAATTGGTGTTTGTTATCCTTGTCTCACTTTCAGAACGCTGTCCCAAGTGTCTACTCATTCTCTTTCATAGCTGCATAATCACTTTATCAACTCACCTTTTGATTATCTCCAGATAAATTCCATCCCTTTCCTCTTCTGTGAAGTGCCTTGGGACTATGTTAAACATATTTTGTTAGTTCAAATTGATTTTTGAGTCCGACGGAGAGTAAATCTGAAGTCATTCATGGGGCCTGGAGTTAATGTTGAGGACTCCCAGGGCAACTCCCTCCTGACTGCATACCACTGTGCTGCCACCTCTGCTGGGTTTGTCCTGCCGTTGGTACAGGACATATCCAGGGGTTGTGATGGTAATGTCTGGGTCTTAGTCATACTAATGGAATCATTCCTTACAGATAGTGTCAGGCTTTTGCTTGACTAGTCTGTTAGACAGCTCTTCCAATTATGGCACTAGTTCCAGATGTTAGTAAGGAATACTTTGCAGGGTCACCAGGGCTGTTTCTGCCATTCATTTTTATAGTATCTAGATCCATACCAGGTAGTCTGTTTTGGTTTCTTTTCTTTGTTGAGACTTCTTCATGATTGATATAGCTCGTTGGCTTCCTAGGCCTCTACAGAGGCCAGTTTGGAGTCAATCACATTGCTGTGGGTCTGGAGTCACATATAGGCCAGAGCAGGTGAGAGTGGAAGTTTTCGTTCCCTAAAATACTTTAGTGAACCAGATGAGTTTTTCCAACAAATGACAATGGTTTCATGGCCATTAGCAGATTCATAATTCCGGACATTTTATTTTTGAATTAAAATGCCATGGTGAGGTTTGAACCCAGAACCCCAGAAAATTAGCTGAGCTTCTGGATTAATAGTCTAGCAACATTACAAGGCCATTGTCTCCCCACTGACTACACCTCATCTGACATATTGGTAATTTTTGCAATTCTCAAAAGAACTGACAATGTCTCAAAAATAAATTCAAACTTCCAGTTGCTATTTAAAAAAGACGATACAACAGGATTTCACATTTTAAGATTTTTGATGTGACAAATGCCTAAAGGCACCATTTTAAATGTACTCTTTTTGAAGGCGCTTGCACTTCAAAACATATTATACGTATAATTTTCACAGAATTACAGTTCTTAAAGCAAACAACCACTGTTGCTCAGAGCCTCCAGAGTATTCATGTTTTCCTGAGAAGTGGGTGAGTGGTCGCTTCCAGATGCTTCCCTTAGTGGATTTAAGAATCTCTCCCGAATACTGCCAGGAGTAAAACCAGTCCCATTGATGCTTCCCTTTTGCCCATAAATCTCCTGGAATCCTTTGGCTGGCTACAGGTATGTATCTTTGACCAGAGTCTGGGGTAGGGAATGGTAGGTTGCAGACAATACTGAAGTGAAGAATAAAATTATAGCCATTTAAATTGAGTTGGTGGAGGAAGTAGAGATTGAAACATTAGATCATGAGGTTCTCTGAGGTGTACTCATGTGATTAGAGCTGTTATGTACTAAGAACTGGAGTAAAGAAAGTTCCCACCTGTCCATGAATTAATAGTAATAAATGTTTAATTTTTGTTTTCAGTTTGCAGACCAAGAATGTGGCTCTCCATTTGTGTTCATTTGCACCAATCCCCAGGAACTACTTGTGAAATTTCCAATTAAAGGACGACACAAGATCTGTAAGTGATTGGGGAATAAAGTCAGTGGTGACATAGTTTCGTTACATAATTTTAAAAGCCTCAACATGACAGAGCTTCTAAGGGGACTGTTTTACAAGTGTTAATGCAGTTCTGATGCTGCTTTTCTTTTGTAGTTTTGATTATTTTGTTGAAGCACTTTACTATAATAGAGTGGAATAGATGATGGTTTCTCCATTCCTGCTTCATCCTTTATATCTGCTGATCGATAGCTTCATTTCTAACCACTTCGTTTTAAAATTCCTATCCTTTTTCCCCTAAGTCCCTCCATGGTCTTTCCTCTCTTTGTAATCTTCTCCAGTCCTACAGCCCTCCAAGTTGGACTTCTTGAGCATTACTATATTTTAATCATTTCACTATTGATGAATTCTCTGGAATTCCTTCCCTACACACAAAAGGGTAGATGCTACCCAAAAAGTTAATACGCAAAATGAGGACAGATAAGAGTTGGGGATAACATATTAGTATTAATGGTGGATTGGTTAATGGATAAGAAGCAAAGTGTTGTGATAAATGGTGCATTGTCAAGTTGGCAGTCTGTATTGTGGCCTCAGATAGTTACAATTTATACTGGTAACTTAAAGAGGTGAATAGTAATGTATCCAAATTTGTTAGTGATAGGAAGCTAGGTGGAGTGTAAACTGTGAGGACACAGGGAGGCTACAATGTGACGTAAACAGATTCTGTGGTTCTGTGAATCAGCAGCAAATTGTAGATGGAGTGTATTGTAAGGAAATGTGAGGTTATTCATTTTGACATTGAGGCTAGTAAGGCTGAATAGTTTGTAACAGGTGTGAGATTTGTAAATGTTGATGTTGGAAAGACTTTGTGTGCTTTCAAGGAACATCAGTGTCAGTGAAGCAAGCAATTAGGAAAGCAAATGAATCTTTGGGTGTTATTGCAAGAAGAGGGACTAAGAGCAAGGCATTCTTAGTACAATTGTATCATGTTTTGTTGAGAGCTGACCCGTAGTACTGTGCTCCATTTTGGAGGGGTATATTGTCTTGGAGGCAATGCATCAGAGTTCAGAAAATTGATTCCTGGAATGAAAGATTTGTCCTATGATGAGACATTGAAGTAAGTTTACTATTTGCATCGCTGAGACCTAATATATGATGAGCTGTTTGGTCGATGCGGGAGACAGATACGAGTGTTATAAGCCAACATTGGTAGCACCTATCATTCCAATTTAAAGCATGAGCTGGTTACCAAACCTTCTGCCACTAAATCTGAATGGAGCGTGTACATGCATAAACGTTGGTGATTAGTGAAAGGAACACGGCTCAGTGGTTAGCACTGCTGTCTCACAGTGCTAGTGACACGTGTTCGATTCCACCCTTGGACGACTCTCTGTGTGGAGTTTGCACATTCTCCCCGTGTCTGCGTGGGTTTCCTCTGGGTGCTCCGGTTTCCTCCCACAATCCAAAGATGTGCAGGCTAGGTTGGTTGGCCATGCTAAATTGCCCGTAGTGTTCAGGGATGTGTAGATTGGTTGGGTTACAAGGGGATGAGCCTGGGTGGGATGCTCTGGGTTGGTGCGGACTTGTTTGGCTAAAGGGCCTGTTTCCACACTGTATCTAACTATGATCTATCTAACATTATAATGTAATAATCTGATTCAGTAGGGATAAATGTTCTGTTCCACTGCTACTTTAATGCAGAAAGAACACTAACCCATGGTTTCATGTGCAATCTACCCAAACCATATAAATACTGTGCCAGATAATACAGTGGTGGCAAAAGCAGGTCAGAACCTAGGAATCCTGCAGCAAGTAACTCAACTCCTGACTCCTAAAGCCCGACCTTTGAGACACACAGGAGTGTGTTGGAATACTCCCCAATTGTCTGGATGAGTGCTAGTTTGACAGAATTCAAGAAGTCTGACATTATCCTGCATGCTTAATTGCCACTATGTTCATAAACATCCACTTGCTTCACCACAAACTCAGTTACAGTAGTGTATACCATTTAAAAAAATGCATTGTAGAAATACACCAAAGATCCTTTAGGTAGCACCTTCCAAACCCACAATCTTTACCATCTAGAAGGACAAGAGCAGGAGATACATGAGAACATCATCACGTGCAAGTTCCCATCCAAGCCACTCACCATCCTGAACATACTGCCATTCCTTCTCCGTCACTAGGTCAAAGTCCTAGAGTTCCCTCCCCGGTTGGGACGGCAATTGTTTACAATTTACATAGATGACTTGGATTTGGGGACCAAGTGCAGTATGTCACAGTTAGCCGATAACACACAGATGAGCGGTGGAGCAAAATGTGCAGAGGACAGTGAAAGTCTGCAGAGGGATATAAATAGGTTGAGTGGACGAAGGTCTGGCAGATGGTTTACAGTGTTGGTAAATGTGAGATCATCCATTTTGGTGGGAATAACCCCAAATTGGACTATTATTTAAATGGTGGAAAACTGCAGCATGCTGCTGCGCAGAGGGACCTAGGTGTCTTTGTGCATGAATCACAAAGGTTGGTTTTCAGGTGGAGCAGGTAATTAAGAAGACAAATTGAATATTGTCCTTCGTTGCTAGAGGGATGGAGTTTAAAAACAGCTTATGCTGCAGCTGTATAGGTGCTGGGTCAGGTCACACTTGGGGTACTGTATGCAGTTTTGTTCTCCTTACTTGAGAAAGGATGTACTGGCACTGGAGTGGGTGCAGCAGAGGTTCACAAGGTTGATTCCGGAGTTGAGAGGTTTGGCTTATGAGAAAAGATTGAGTAATTTGTGACTATACTCATCGGAATTTAGCAGAATGAGGGACTTCAAGAAGGTAGACAATCCGCCACCTTCTCACAGGCAGCTAGGGATGGGCAATAAACGGTGCCCAGCCAGTGATGCTTATGTCCCAAAAAACATCTAGAAGCATAATTTTAGTTGCTAGCTATGTGAATGTTTTACCTTTCTAGACCTTGTAGATATACACCATGTAGCTTTTATGAAACCAAATATATTTAGAATAACATGCAAGAGATAGGAAGAGCTGAGTTATTGATGTAGTGATATTAAGGAAGCTTGTTTGGAACATTAACACTGGCATAGACCTGTTAGATCAAATAGGTTATTTCTGTACTTTTAACGCTGCATGTCATATGCTTATTCATTTGCATTTTCTTCACTACAAATGTTAAGTTCTGTTTAAGATTTTTTTGGCAACCTCCAGGCACACATACTATCCAAACAGCAAATAAGATTGAGCCTAAATATTGATGAAAGGAAACAAGAAGTTGAAGTTTATTGCCTATCACTAGTCACAACTAGGATCCAAAACATAGACTTTTTAAAAAAAGACATCATTAAGGCAGCATGAAAAGAGGATGTAGCCTGTTTGGGCCATCATTGGCATGGAGAAGGTGCAGTAACAATTATCTGTCAGTCTTAATTCTCAAATCAGGTAGGTAGGTTCTGATTGGTCAGGATTGCCATGGGCATAGAGCATATACTGGCTGTCCCCATGACTTTTTTTGAAGAAGCTACAGTACAAATTTCTTTGCCTACATAATACAGAGTCCTGTGTATTTGTGTATGTAGCTTCTAGTACATGTAAATGCATCACTCCGTCAGCCCAACTGATTATCTTAAATTGTTTTCTGGTGTAAGTGTTAACATAATCCATAATATTTAATAAATTATTTTCAATGGAAGAATCACATCACAGAATGGTGAATGTACTTTCCCAAGGCTTGCAATCATACACTGGTTGAAGCTTGAATTACGACGGCTGGATTTCCAGAGCTTGGGTGATGCACCTGGCTCGGAGTGCATCCTTGCGCTGGATGCTCATGTGCATAATGGGACTTGAAAGGAAAAATGCCCAGTTTCAGTCCTCAGTGTGGCATACAAATAGAAAAACATGAGTGAAGGCCGGAGAAAGGAATGAGTTTCCCAAGACAGTCTACTCCACCTCTTATCCAGGTTAAGAGCAGTGATGATGGAAGGCTGTCACTATCTGAAAATGCACATATGGTGAGGTTTATGGCCAGAGAACATTAAATACCTTCTTAAAGCTAAAAATAATCTTCATACTAATTTCTTGCTAACTGCGCGATAAAAGGTCATCATGTAGCTTGATTGTATGGAATAGTGACTCAAGTTACCATCTTTGGAAACGGGGATTGCTTAAGTTTTGAACATCGTATTCATAAACCACACCCTCATCTCAGAGCTGTTCATAAGCTGATTATATGCAAATCTTAGGTCTATTGGGAATCTCACGACTACATTGAATGTAACATGGAAATATTTATTAACAACTGGGTATAATTATCCTGCACTCCATCAATCCAGCATTTTGCATGCTAACCTTAAAGTCATTGAACTTGACTGGAATTGAAGCTTTGGCAGCAAGACCATGGGTATTTGTAGCTCATGGAATTTACAGCCTCAAAGTTAACTGAGATGTAGAATTGATATAATGAAGAACAGTCATTTGAAGGTGGAACAAGGTCAATAATTACTCCATTACCAATCTCTCAACAGCAATGTTTTTATTTTAAAACATAAACTGGATCGAGGAAGGCCTTTTAATCTGTCCAATTTGTTTTGACTCCAAGCCTATTTTTAAACCATTTCATCACCATCATGTTCTGGCATAAAGCCTGTATTTTTCCAATCCCTCCATCAAGAGTGGGTTAAAGTCCTTCAAAGGTTTTACAGATTCAGCTCAGTGGCCTATTTATTCCTAGGCTGGTACTGCTTTCAAAGGGGAAGTGAACTGCACCAGACCTGTGATTTTCAAGGCTTATAATCAACATCTCTGTTTGAGTAAAGAGTCTTGAACTGTAATAGGGTGGAAAAGGAAATGTAAACATGCTTTCGGATGAGATTTATGCCAGGGTTCCATCTGCCTGCTGAAACAGGCATAAAAGGCCCCAGTGCCTTATTTGACAAAGAGCAATGTGTTTCTCCTGTATACTGGCCAACACTACTCTTTCAATCAACGCTACAAAGCAGTGATTATCTCATTGTTCATTTAAATTGCTGCTTATGGGACCTTTCAGTGTGCAAATTGACCACATTGTTTGCCTACTCAAACAGTGATTTTACATGAAATGTAAAGTGCTCGAGGTGTCCTAAGGTGTGATGAGGCATCATCAAAATACAAGCTATAGGGCAATGTCGTATTTTTGGTCTCTCAATTCTGCAAGAAATTTGAATTTTATGTCTGTTCCCTCTTCTTCCTTGACTGGAAGTTCTTAGCTTCAGTTTGGCACTACCGTTTAAATGAAAACATTCTCAAGCACGGACCTATTCATATTATACATTTTCCTAAATAATCCTGTTTTCTATTGGTTAGTTCATTTGGCTGCTCAGCTGGTTTACAATGCACAGTGACACCAACAATGTGGATTCAGTTCCCACGCCACTGAGGTTACTATGAAGGACCACCTCTTCAACCTGTCCCTACATCTGAGGAGTGATGACCCTCAGGTTAAACCTCTGTAAGGAATCAGCAGCCCTATGGGCTGGTAGGACTCTGGCAACTATTCCACTTCTTCTCAAGTGGGCAAACTGGAAAAGTGTATGATGGAATGTCTTCTAGAATCATAGAATCCCTACAATGTGGAAGCAGGCCATTTGGCCCATTGAGTCCACACTGCCCTTTTAAAGAGCATCCCATCTAGACTCTCCTCTCTCCCCGCCATGCTCTCCCTGTAACCCTGCAGTTCCTGTGTCAACCCACCTAGCCTGCACATCCCTGGAAACTATGGGCAATTTAGCATGGCCAATCGACCTAACCTGCACATCTTTGGACTGTGGGAGGAAACCCACGCAGACGCTGGGAGAATGTGCAAACTCCACACAGACAATCACCTGAGCTTGGAATTGAACCCGGGTACCTGGTGCTGTGGGGTAGCAGTGCTAACCACTGAGCCACCGTGCTATCCATTGAGCTTGCTGAAGGAGTAGTGTGAAATGATCTAAACTTAGTTTTGTTCAGTACATTGTACTTTGAAGAAACATGACAGAAAGTAAACTCTTGACCTTTGAAAGTTCTCTTGACTTCTTGAATGATGTTACATTTCTGAGCTTAAGCTACAGTCAATGAAATGCTGCATTGTTCATAATAGACCAGGTTTATGCTGGATTGGACACCACACTTCTGCCTTTCATAAGTGAACATGTGTCCCTGGTGGTGGTCAGTGCAATGTGGCAATGACTCGTGTATAGAATAACACATGTGTGGCACTGCTTTCTATGCATCCATTTGTGGTTGATGTTATGCTGGGAGTGAAAAGTGTGTAGTGTGTTGACCTTTGGAGGTTTTAAAAACAGCTGGCATTAGAGCAAACTCGGCTTTTGTTTTTCAGTGCTAATCCTTTAGAAGAAGTTATTTTATCCTTTGGAATCTGTACATTTAAATGTAAAAGAAAAATGAAAGGTTTGCATTTATATAGTGCCTTTCAGAGTATATCAAAGTGCTTCACAGATAACAAAGGGATGGCAACCAATTTGTATACAGTATGCTCCTACAAGCAACGATTAAATAAGTTAATACGTAAATTTGTCCTAAATCAGTGCGGTCTATCTATGCAGTGTTCATTTTATGCATGATGCTTGTCTTTGTTGCTTCTTATTAGCTAATTCTTCCATTCTTCTCTCCTTCATGTCCTTATTTAACTTCCCCTTAAATCAATCTATGTGTTTACTTCAACCATTTCACATTCTTTACACAATAACGGGGAGATTTCTCATTCAGTGTGAGCTTTGTTTTTTGGATGCTTAATTGAGCTTTCTTTAATGGCCGTGATGAAATTCAACTTCAGGAAAACATTTTCTGCTTACACCATTTTAGTATTTTCCATTTTAAATATCAGTCAATCCATAGCTCTTCAGAAGAGATTGAGTTGCTGCATTCAGGATAGTTTCACATTGTGGAGCCATAAGGAATTCTGTTGAAATTGCCCAAACTCCATTCATATTGTCCTTAGAGATGGAAAGTGGTAACTCATCCAGTTATGGACTGCATTTGAACTAAGGCCCAAAAGACGAAAGTACAGTGTCTGACCCATTGCACTCCCCTAACCAGCCAGACTTGGTGAGCTGCCATCAATGAACTAGGTGGGTATTAGAAATATTGTTAATCTGCTCCCACCAGAATGATTATAGCCTTATCCCTGAACAACTAGTTCGGGCTAAACCAGTTGTGCAAGACTAAAGGGTCAAGGTGTGTGACTTTGAAGTTCTGTTCACTCCTGAGTTGAAGGTTGTTTTATTTGGCCGTAAAGGGGCAGTGTAACTGGACTCATTTTGTTCCTTAGATAGCAGGGTAGCATTTTCTGAAGAAGGGTCTAGGCCCGAAACGTCAGCCTTCCTGCTCCTCTGATGCTGCTTGGCCTGCTGTGTTCATCCAGCTCTACACCGTGTTATCTCATTTTGTTCCTTATGCGGGTTGTGTAAATGAAGGATGATATCAGCATAAATGAACTTTAAAGTGAAATGTTTGCAGTAACTGGGTATTGCTGTAAATTATTTGAGCCACATTGTGTTCACTGTTGAGTGAGTTTAGATCAGAGCCAGCCTGTTTGTGCTACTTCAGTCCAAGTGGGAGCACTCCTTTCTTTGAGTCACAACGTTTTGGGTTTCAAGTCCCATTCCAGAGAATTGAGCACATGATCTCAGCTAACAATCCTAGTGTATCATAGATAATTTTGTGTTTTTGAAGTTGGTCTTTCAAATGAGACATTGACTTAAACATTAGCTTATCCCTATCTTCACAGACCGATGCAAAATGTCCTAAAGGCCTTATTTGAAAAAGGAGCAGGAATGTTCTTTGACCAATATTTATCCTTCAAGAAACATTTGCATGGCTGTGAGAGCTTACTATGTGGAAATTGATGGTCACATTTCCTATACTGCAACAGCAGCAATACCTTTTGTTTTTTGCAAAATCCTCTGATATGTCCTGAGAGCATTAAAGGTGCTGTATAAACGTAAATTCAGTTTTTCTTAAAGGAGAATATCTGTGCTATTATTCAATAATCTCTCTGTTCAGTAGGAAGTGACAAAAGCATTACAACTGCACTATTAGCAACCTTTAATGTGCCACACTGCTGTGTTAAAGCTGTAGGTTCCAAACCTGTTAGATCTGTGTTGTTGGCTTCGATGCTGATTTGTCCAATTCTATAAAGGACGTTTTGGTTTCAGAGGGATGGGGGTGGGGAAGGCTATTACAGACAAGTGGATATGTGTGTGTTGATCGCCTTGCTGCAATCTGAATGTCAGAACCAGTAGTATTATGGGTGACAAAAATAGAAATTGCTGGGAAAGCTCAGAAGGTCTGGCAGCATCACGTGGAGAGAAATCGGAGTTCTGAGGAAGGGTCACTGGATCCGAAACATTAACTCTGATTTATGCCCACAGCTGCTACCAGACCTGCTGAGTTTCTCCAGCAATTTCTATTCTTGTTTCTGATTTACAGCATCCGCAGTTCTTTCAGTTTTTATTTAGGATTATGGGTGACTTTGCAAACATTGTCAGTTTGGAATATGACCGGGCTTTCATACAGCACAAACATAGTAGAAATTAGCTTACATTGTAATGGGGGTTTGGCTAATGCAACGTTTCTCGCATTTAAGTAGATTGTAGGTATTTTCTAATCCACTTGTTCAGAAATGTTATAACACACCTTTAGATCAGGTGAGACTTGAGCCCTAGTCCTAGTCCAGAGATAGGAATAATACCACTGCGCCACAAAATTGCCCGCACCTGGTACCTCCATGTGGGCTCCCATCTGTGTACTAACCAAGCTGGGCTTTGCTTAACTTCTGAGATCAGATAAGATACTGTGGCTAGAGTGCAGTGTAAGCTTGGCTTCCACCATCTCAGATGCAGATGGACTTGACCTGAGGGCACCAGCTTTATTGGAAAGGCACACAAGATGTATTTTTAGCAGAGGTTGTAAGATCCTTTTAAATGGAGTTGGGCTTACTGAGAAGATTTTCCATTTAGGCAGCTTAACACGTTGCTACATAATCTCCAGGCTGCTGCTTTACAGGGCTGCAAAATAGTTGACAGACATTTTGGAAGAAATAACTCTGTTTCAGTGGAAAGTATGTCATGAGAAAGATTTACATCTGTCCTTTTAATTATTCTAGTCTTTTATCTCAGATGTAAATACAGGCGAACCGTATATGTCTTGGTTGGCATGACAACACAAAGGTGCATAGACCCAGACTGGCACAGAGCCAGAGTAGTTGTTTGACTGCTAATGGAATCCAAAACAAATCACATCTTGAAGATTTGCTTGCACGGTGCCAAGAATTTGCATACGTCTCATTTTTGTGTGCAGATTTTATTCTATAAAGGACGTTTTGGTTTTAGAGGGTTGGGGGTGGGGAAGGAAAGGTTCCTTTGTGATTGCAGTCAGAGCCATAGGGAAGCTGCAATGGTAATGGGCCAACTACTAATTGCGTGCTAATGTGAAACCGCCTCGTCGCTAATGCAGTGAAGTGAGCTGTAAGAGATCAGATCCGGCATAGCGAATGTAAAACACTGCACTTATGCAGTTGACATCAAAACCTTTCCAGTGAATTCACAATGGGTTGGGCCTAAGCAGAGGGCCAGTAATTGACAGCCCCCATGTCTCTGAGAGGCAAGGCAGCATGTAATTAGAATGTGCTGTCGGGCTGCTTTGTGAGCTCAATATTAAGAGCAGCTGCTGTGCTTGGTCATTCACTGCCAGGTGCCCCTTTTTTTTAAACAATGTGATAATTGATGTTTATGTAAGTTGCCGAGGAGAGTCTATAGCTCAGACACTCACCCTGGAAATGTATTTTTGACTGCTTGAATTTTTCCAAATAGGAGAGTTGCCTGTAATAATTCTCCCCATGCCCAGCCCATATGCTCTAGAGAATAGAATTGCTGCGTGCAGATCAGGAGCAGGTACCATTGGAACTAATAACTTATAGCCACATTTGGGTTCTCAAGACTGAGGACAATGCTTGCCTTCTGTGAGTACCCAACGCTGGCATCTCCTGTTTCATCAATATAATTGCCCTCTGGCTTAGCACTGTTACTATTTTGGAGGAAAATGGTTGTATTTGAAGAGAGAAATTAAATCAAAGTTCCTTTACATCGAAGATATTTTCTGATTGCTGGAATATAAAAGGGAGAGTTGTTCTGCTGATGTTGAACAAGGCTTTGGTTAAACTGTATATAGAATAGAGCCATCAGGCCTGTGCGCCATGCCTCGGGAAGGATATATTATGCTGATTCACCACTTCACTGCATTATTATGCGTAACAGATTCACCAAAATAATCCCAGGGCCAATGGGGTTAATTTATGAGAACATGTTGCATAGATGAGCCTTCTATTTTGTTTATTTTAAAGATGAAGGAATGATCTAATTGAAACAAAAACAGAAATTGGTGGAGAAACTCAGCAGGTCCAGCAGCATCAGTGGAGAGAAAACAAGGCGTGGGGCTGGATGAACACAGCAGGCCAAGCAGCACCACAGGAGCAGGAAAGCTTGACGTTTCGGGCCTAGACCCTTCATCAGAAAGGGTCTAGACCCAAAACGTCAAGCTTTCCTGCTCCTATGATGCTGCTTGGCCTGCTGTGTTCAACCAGCTCCACACCTTGTTATCTCGGATTCTCCAGCATCTGCAGTTCCTATTATCT
>JAHRHZ010000081.1:2247602-2299153 GCA_024137785.1 Ginglymostoma cirratum | reverse complement strand
TGGACCCTTCTTCAGAAATTTCTGAAGAAGGGTCCAGACCTGAAACGTCAGCTTTCCTGCTCCTCTAATGCTGCCTGGCCTGCTGTGTTCATCCAGCTCTACACCTTGTTATCTCCGACTCCAGCAACGGCAGTTCCTACTATCTCTGAGTATTCAGATATAAATTGGTTGTGACATTATTGAGTAAGGACGTTCTGAAGTCTGAATGGCCGCCGCCTCTTCCTAAATTCTTATTCCACAGTCTTTATATTGTATTTCTGTGGAGATGAGTGACCTATTTCCTGATTTGCTGCCCGTGTTGCCATTCAAAAATTAACTACTCTTTTGTATACAGTGCCAATCAAACGTAATCCTTCAAACACCACATCAGTGTGTCCATTTGACCATTCAGACTGACTAGTTTAAATGACAGTGGTGGAAGCTGATCTTGATTTACTGTATGTCGAGGGGTTCTTTTTGAACCTTCACTCAACTCCACTCTTCCTCTGTTGCCTTATGATTCATGACTCCCAAGCTGAATTCAGACTTTCTGTTGAGTCTGCCAGCATGGAAATAAATCGCACTGCATAATTGCAGCCTTATTTTCTCTGAGGACGTTGTGCTTTATTTCTTACTATCTTACTTAATGTCAGAAACATTAAACAAAATTTGAGAATCAAAAAGTCAGTCATGCAACTTCATTCACAGAATGTCATTATTCCATTATCTTCCCCAACCGATTGAACTTACTGATGTGTGACTGATAGTATCAAATTACAACAGGCCACTAAAGGATCCTTTCACACAACTTGATTATTTTTATATGCTGGTATGATAATGCTTTGTAAGCACAAGAACATAGTTTTGTTTACGCTGATCTGATTCTTGATGATATATTTGAATAAAAGTCTGTACCCAGAGAGGATGTTAAAGTTGTGTTGCAAGTGGGAAATGAATGCGTAGTTCCGTGTGTAAGTAGGCTTGATGCTAACAATTCGCACATCCTCAAGTAACCATCCATTTGCTAATCTCTGCTGCGGGGAAGTGATGATCCATGACTACGCATGACATTTCTTCATGAAGAAGTAAGTGGGAGTGTGGGCAGATGTATTCTGAAGTCACAGACTTAAATAGAACATAGAACATGTCTTGTTTCTGGTACCAGGCTCAAAGAAAGAGGGTTACAGCTCCCAGACTGTGTACGATGTGGTGTTGGTTGAAGGAGCAACAGTACTGTAAAAGAAAGGGAAGTTATTGCCATACCAAAGGAAAAGCAGAAAATAAATTGGAGAATTTGCTGAGAATAGCCTAATGCAACAAGAGAGCTGATGAGCATCACAGAGGTTTTTCTTGGGTATACTTACCCACATTTACCACATTTCTATTGATTATCTTCCTCTATCCCTCCAGGGCTGCTCGCTTGGGGTAGGAATCGACAACATAGGCAGCTCCTAAACCTGGCCTGCCATAAATTCGTCCAGTTGTTGTTGTCTTCCCAGTGCCCACTTGCTGTCTTCCATTCAACTCCCACCCCTTACTCTCTGCCCAATATTTGCCTCCATCTGGCAGTGCACTTGACCCTCACTGTTCTCTTTGTAGTAGCCTTGCTGCATCCACACCTGGGACACCATTTCAAGTTTAAGGCTCTGAAGTTTTTACAGAAGTTTGTTTCCCAGAGGTACTCGGAGAAAAAGATTAAAATATCAAACTTTTTGTGTAATTGTTTTCTTGGTAAGTTTAATTTAACACTGGGAAATGGAACACCTTCCTACTTATGGGCACTTCCATTTCTAGATCTCAAGATCAGTGTGAAAAATGTATTTTTCTCTAGCCCAACCCTTCTACTTCCTGGTTGCCAAACTGTTCCTGAACCAGGTTGTCAAGATTGATACTGCACTGTTTGCATTTTTTAACCTGGTAATTTATGCTGTCTTCAAATTTAGATTTGAGCCCTGATTTTTTTAAATTACTATGTAATCCATGCGAGCATCCAGGATCAGAATTGTGTAATCTTTTCTCCTAATGTGGTGATCTATAGCATTGTTTCAAGGTGTGGTATCTCATATAGGAGAGAATGTAGCTCCTTCCCTAGTTTGAAGAACAAGTCCATTGATTGAAAGCCTCTGGAGCTACAATTTTCTGTTTTTTGGGTGAAAACAGTTCCTTTGAAGTTAACATTTCTCAGAATCACAAAATTGTTACACTACAATAGCTGGCCATTCAGCCCAACGTGCCTGCACTGATTCCATTAACCCATGCCAATCTCCTGCCTTTTCTCCATATCCTGAACACCATGTCTATCCAAACATCCATTCAATGCCCTTTTGAATGCCTTAATTGAACGTGACTCCAGCACATTTTCAGGCAGTGCATTCCATACCCTAACTACTTGCTGAGTGAAAAGGTTTTATTTTCCCCGCATATCACCTGGGAATCATTTGCATTTCACTTTAAATCTATGCCTTTTTGTTCTTTTTTAGTTTAGGAACAGAACCGGCTTTTCCCTATCTACTGTATTCAGACTGCTCATGTTTTTGAAAACCTCCAGTTGTCCTGTCAGTCTCCTCCTCTCTAAGGAAAACAGTCCTAAATCTTCAATCTGTCCTCATGACTGAGGTTTCTCATTCCTGGAACCATTCTTGTAAATCACTTCTGCACTCTCTCCACTGCATTCACATCGTTCCCACAATGTGGTGCCCACAACTGTATACAATATCCAGCTGAAGTCTAACAAGTTCACTGTCATCTCCTTGATCTTGTATTCTATGCCGCTATTAATAAAGCCAAGAATACTATATGCTTTCCTACTTGCTGTCTCTGACTGTCGTGCCACCTTCAACAATCTGTGCATATATGCAGATTATATGTGCATATGGGTATATGTGCATATACCCACAGATTAGGTGGGTTGTAGGGGGATGTGTCTGGGTGGGATGCTCTGAGGTTCGGTGTGGACTTGTTGGGCCGAAGGGCCTGTTTCCACACTGTAGGGATTCTATGAATCTTGAGTGCATGGCTAGATACTCCGTCCAGGCCAGTTGCTTTCTGTGGGTACACTCTCGAAGTCCAATCTAACATCTGCAGCAGTGACGGAGAGCACAGGTGCATCCGAGGCTGTTGTGATCTTGACCTTACTCTAGGTGCCCCTTCCTCACAAAGGGACAAGGCTGTGCCAGCAGGTACTCATCAGAGGAAGAACTGCACACAGGCCCCTCAGGTTTCCTCTAAGACATTCCAGAGATGGCCAAGTCTTCCACCTGTACCATGCCTGTCACCCTCAGCCTTTTGGCAGCCCGAGCTAAGGAATTTGCCTGTGGCACAGATAGACTCAGCAGGTCTGGACTGTCAAAATATAAACATGCCTGGGGTCAGCTGATCAATGCTTTATAGCAGGCTCCCTCCAACTCAGCTGCAGTCCCAAGGATTGCTCTCAGACGTAGTCGGAGGAGAGAAAGAAGGAGACCATTTGACACAGTGATGTCGATGACCCCTAATTATAAATACATCATCGTGTTTGTAAATATGTTCACTTTTCACTGTCAGCAGTTTGTGCAAGATTCTGTGTAGCCACAATGCAGCCTTGCAGAAACTAAAACCATCCTTATCCCCAGATGATGTCCCAAGAATAAAGTGTGAAGTGAAAATAGGCTGCACCATGAGCATTTAGTGGGTGAACTGTGGGTGTCTGTGTCTGTCAACACAGCTCCATCTTTCCAGGTGCAGAGACATTGATGTTGCATCACAGGTATTCATGGGGTCTGGCCGTTAGCCTGCATGAAGTGGAGAGGAGGGCTTGGGTCAACATTGCACACAGTCCAATGGTTGACAAGGAACATAGAGCTCTCAGTTGTGTTTCAGCTTCATTGTATGCCTGTGCGTCTGTTGGTGTTGCCCTTTAAAGGACCCCATATTACTCTAACTTGCAAACACCTCCCTCAAAGATGCCAGCATTTGTGAACCCCACCACCACTTTGCTAGTGGACATAGCTATTTTCAGTTCCATTGCACACTTGTGATTTACAGGACAATGGAAGACATCAGTGGCTGCTCTTTGGACTGAGAATTCCATAGTCTGCCTCGCCCAAATATCATCGTCCCCTTCCTGGTAGCCCTCACTTCCAACCTGATAGGCGTTGCACCTCCACAAGCCATCACCCAACTCATCTCTGAGTCTGCCTCTGCCTACCTTTTCCCAAAGCCCAAGGCATACGAGGCGAGCATGCTGAGCCTTGTAGTTCATTGTCTGTCTGGAAAACAGGGTGCCATTAACTGTTGACAACTCCCACCTCCTGCATGACTTCCTTTTCTCCTATGTTCCATCATCAAACTCTCCTTATATATTGAGTTGTTTCTCCTTTACTATTGATTCCCTTCTGCAACCCAGTATTCTTCTTCCATTCCCTGCCATTAAGTTCCCCAGCTTCCCTCCTGTAGCCCCTGATAATCATATGCCCCTTAACATTTAGTGGACAGACACCACGCCCACTGAGAACCAGTGGCTAGGGTGATGGAGTATGGTCCGTTTGCATATCAAACAGACTTGGCTTCTCCGCAACAGATGCCAGAGCATTGCATGCCTAAGGCACCAGGGTCCCTACTGTGTTGCTGTAGTCTTACAATCATTACATTAGGTGGTGCAGTGCCATTGACAAATCTGCCTGCTGCTTTTGATTTGTTTGTGATTTGTACAAAGCCACTGAATGTTGACACAATGGGATCCTCTCCTGTCTAGGGCTGAGCAGGTGCCTGGTTGCCAGCAGTCCTCCGAGTGCTAGTAACCAGCCATAAATGTTGACCTCGCAACCCTTTTCCCACAGACAGTTAAAATGTGAGTGTTGTACGATAACGACCAATGATTCTTTCTTGGTGGCTAGAACTTTGATGTCTCTGCATCTCTGCAAGACGTTTCCAAGTTCTTGCTGATGGAATGATGATCCTCTCCTCGTACTGTACCTTGGGCACCCCACTGCTCATCTTTTAGCCCTATAGAGATACATTTTCTTCTGGAATGAGAGGGATGGATTGAGTTTGATGACATTGGGTGACACAGCTATTAGTGATGGTGCAGGTGGGAAAATTAGTGAGGTGTCCCCAGTGAATGAGTGAGCATCACAAGAGGGCATTCAGGGTTGATAGCCTGAGCTGGTGGGATGGGTGAGGCCAGGTGCTACGTGAAATATTGAGAGTGTTTGAGCATTAGCCTTGTTGGAGGTGAGTGCAGTAACAGAAATAGAGTAACTATGAGGTAGCAGAGAGAAGATCGTGGCATTTACCCTGACACGAAGAAAGCTATTGAATCTCCTGCACTAGAGTGCTCCTTGGAACAGTGGAAACCACGCTGACCCAGATGGTACCTCAGGCTGGCAGTGTCTGCACTCCTGGGGGAAGAGAACCTTCTTCTTTACACCATTCTATCCACCAAGTCTTTGAGGTCCCTGACTGCAAAGTAGGGTGCCAATTTCCCTCGCCTGCCATTGTGTTCACCAAGCTTTGTGTAGCCACACAGGGCACTTCTGGAAGGCCAGCACTTGACCAGAGGCACAATGGCCGCTCACTAATAGAACTGGCACCAGGGATGCCAGAATATTGGAGTAGTGGCGAGAACTTCCAGGTATGACGAGTGGGAAAATTGGGCAAGTGTCAGATGAGTGAGTCACCCTGTGAGCGTGGTATGTAGTTAATGAGGTGAGTTTGGAACAGTCGTGCAAGAAAACTCATGAGCCTCATGGAGAGAAATCTGCCATGAAATTCAATGAAAGCAACACCTCCAAAATATGCTAAAATTCAGTCCTGGGGTTTTACAGCAACTGAACTGTGCAAAATGGAATGCTAGGATGTGAGGTGTTGAAAATTTGCATAAAGTCTCTAAAAGGAAGTAATCTTGAATGAGATTCATGTATCAAAACAGATCAGTGTTAGCTGGTCCAATGACATAGTTTGACACATTCCTGCGGACAGGTCTGACAGGAGTTTAAACCATTGATTACCGATCCTTGTTACGTTGGCCGGTGTAGAAAAACATGTGCATTGAATAGAGTAGTATTAGGAGCATCCTTAAAACAAAATAGACTAGCTATGTTATAGTGAGAGAACTCATTTATAATCTTTTGCAATCTTCAGTCAATTCTTTGATCTTCGGTGGTGGCATTCCATTTAAAGTCACTTGCCTCACTGTTTGGCACAATGTAGAATTCTTTTGGTGGATGGTTAGTTCAGTTGGCTAGATGACTGGTTTGCAATGTCAGCGTGATGCTAACAACAAGACTTTTGTTTTCATTCATTCACAGGATGAGGGCAACGCTGCCTAGGCCAGCATTCGTTGTCCATTCCTAATTGCCCAGAGGGCATTTAAAAGTCAGCTACATTGCTGTGGGTCTGGAGTCACATGTAGGCCAGACCAGGTAAGAATGGCAGTTTCCTTCCCTGAAGAACATTAGTGAATCAGATGAATTTTTCTGGCAATCGGCAGTGGTCATTTTTGGACTGTTGTTTCCAAATTTTCATTGAATTCAGATCCCACCATCTGCCATGGCTGGATTCTAGCCCAGGTCCCCAGAACATTACCTGGACCTTGGGATTAACCACCCAGCAATAATAGCACGAGGCCATCACCTCCCTCCGTACCCTCACCAGCTGAGGTTACCATAGAGAACTTTTCTTCTCAACCTTTTCCCCTCTCCTGAGGCAATAAATATTTGTTAAGCAATGGTGATAAGGGATCTGGGTTAAATGCATGTACGTGGAGCTAGGCCACAAGCCTTGATCTCATTAATGGGTGGAACAGGTTTGAGGGCCTGAGTGGCCTCCTTCGTTTCTTGTGTTAAACTTGCCACCAGTAATCTCCCTCTGATGAGAGAGCAGCCCTGTGGTCCACTGAGACCTTTTAGAATCCTCTTTCATTTTGATATTTGTTGCCATGACGTTATGACCTATTCTATACGTGCACTGCTCCATGTGTTACTCTTCAGTACTGCTGAACGTACCGAAGGTTACAAACAAACATTATAGTTCAGGGTAATGCAACTTTAACTAATTGTAACAATGCCACTTCAAATTGCATCAACAAATGCAACATTCTTGCAAAGCACATTGGAGCTTACCTTAGACGCTGGGAGCACCACTAAGTGGAGGAAGTCCTGATCTTTGCTTTGCAGAGGATAAAATTAATGATTTGGCAAGCAGAGAATTATAGAGACCAACACCTCCTCCCACCCACCCTCCTGCAAAAATGCCATCCCCTATTCCCAATTCCTTCGCCTCCGCCGCATCTGCTCCCAGGATGAGACATTCCAATCCCGCACATCTCAAATGTCCTCATTCTTCAAGGACCGCAACTTCCCCCCCACAGTGGTCGAGAACGCCCTCGACCATGTCTCCCGCATTTCCGGGAACACATCCCTCACACCCCGTTCCCGCAATAATAACCAAAAAAGAATCCCCCTCGTCCTCACATACCACCCCACCAACCTCCGGATCCAACGCATCATCCTCCGACACTTCCGCCATCTGCAATCAGACCCCACCACCAAAGACATTTTTCCCTCCCCGCCCTTATCTGCCTTCCGGAGGGACCACTCCCTCCGCGACTCCCTTGTCCGCTCCACACTCCCCTCCAGCCCCACCACACCCGGCACTTTTCCTTGTAACCGCAGGAAATGCTACACCTGCCCCCACACCTCCTCCCTCACCCCAATCCCAGGCCCCAAGAAGACTTTCCACATCAGGCAGATGTTCACCTGCACATCTGCCAATGTGGTATACTGCATCCGCTGTACCCGTTGTGGCTTCCTCTACATCGGGGAAACCAAGCAGAGGCTTGGGGACCGCTTTGCAGAACACCTGCGCTCAATTCGGAACAAACAACTGCACCTCCCAGTCGCGAACCATTTCAACTCCCCCTCCCATTCCTCAGATGACATGACCATCCTTGGCCTCCTGCAATGCCACAGTGATGCCACCCGAAGGCTGCAGGAACAGCAAATCATATTCAGCCTGGGAACCCTGCAGCCCAATGGCATCAATGTGGATTTCACAAGCTTCAAAATCTCCCCTCCCCCAACCGCATCCCAAAACCAGCCCAGCTCATCTCCACCTCCCTAACCTGTTTTTCCTCTCACCTCAAGCCACACCCCTATCTCCTATCTACTAACATCATCCCGCCCCCTTGACCTGTCTGTCCTCCCTGGACTGACCTATCTCCTGCCTACCCCCCTACCTACACTCACCTTTACTGGCTCCATCCCCGCCTCTTCTACTTGTCTGCCTCCTCTCCACCTATCCTCTCCTCTATCCATCCTCTATCCGCCTCCCCCCTCTCCCTATTTATTTCAGAACCCTCTTCCCCTCCCCCATTTCTGATGAAGGGTTTAGGCCCAAAACGTCAAGTTTTCCTGCTCCTATGATGCTGCTTGATCTGCTGTGTTCATCCAGCCCCATGCTTGTTATCTCGGATTCTCCAGCATCTGCAGTACCTTTTGTCTCTGGCCCAGCATGCTCTTTCTTTGAAAGAGCTATTGAATTAATTCTGGTCATTTTTTCATAGAATCAAAGAATCCTTAAAGTGCAGATAGAGGCCATTTGCCTACCGTGTCTGCACTGACCCTCTGAAGAGCATCCTGCCCAGACCCAGACTGACCCTATCTCTGTAACCGCAGATTTACCACGGTTAACCCACCTAGTCTAGACTTCCCTGGACACTATAGCGCAATTTAGCATGGCCAATCCACCTAACCAGCACATCTTTGGACTGGTGGAAACTGGAGCTCCTGTGGGGAGCCCATACAGACAAGAGAAGAAGTCCAGACTCCACACAGACAGTCACCCGAGGTTGGAATCGAACCCAGGTCCCTGGCATTGTGATGCGGTTAGCTCAGTTGGCTGGATGGCTGGTTTGTGATGCAGTGAAATGCCAACAGTATGGGTTTAATTTCCACACCAGATGAGGTCACCATAAAGGTCTCACCTTTACCTTTAGCCCATGCTTTTTCCTCACAGCTCTGCAAATCTTTGGTTTTTGTTATTAAGTGGGCGGCACAGTGGCTCGGTGGTTAGCACTGCTGCCTCACAGCACCAGGGACCCGGGTTCGATTCCACCCTTGGGCGATTGTCTGTGTGGAGTTTGCACGTTCTCGCCGTGTCTGCGTGGGTTTCCTCCAGGTGCTCTGGTTTCCTCCTACAGTCCAAAGATGTGCAGGGTAGGGGGATTGGCCATGCTAAATTGCCCATAGTGTTCAGGGATGTGTAGCTTAGGTGGGTTGTAGATGAATGGGTCTGGGTGGGATGCTCTGTGGGTTGGTGTGGATTTGTTGGGCCAAAGGGCCTGCTTCCACACTGTAGGGGTTCTATGGTTCTATATATAATTGCTTTTCTTAAAATTACTATTGAATCTGGTTCCATCAGCCTTTCTAGATTATAACTCATTGCATAAAGAATCTCTCATTCTCTCACCGCACACAAGCACAAACACATATCTTTTGCTGATTAGGTTAATCAGCTGATTACGCTGATTGTGTTCTCTCAGTACTGACCCCCAATGTGTTTATCAAAATTTGATGTTTATTAATTATTGACCAGAACAATGGATGTAAAATCTACAGCAGACATATTGGCTAAGTGAGATGTGAGTGTTCAGTATCAACCAGAACAATGGAAATACTTATACAGTTTCACTTAACAATACGAGATTGTTAATATTAACTGCTTAAAGTTAAGCTCATACTTTCTATCTGCTTTCCTGTCTGCCTTAGAAGCCGGGGTGATAAGTAAATATGAAATGTGGATGCCAAGGTGTATGCTGAAAATTCCATATACAGACAAATGTTTGAAATTACAAGGGCAAAAAGGGCTCTCAAAGGTGACACCCAGAAAAGCAATTGTCAGTATTTTGGCCATTTGACCAGAGTGGAAAAGCTACAGAGATTCCTTCCAGAGGCCGAAGTGGTGGACTACAGAAAGAGGGATCAATGTAGGTGCTGTTGGGTAATACATATCACAGTCACACAGTGGTTTCAAACAAGTTACAATGGATGTTTGAGAATGGCGAAAGATAGATGAGTGTGGCACCATGATGGTTAGAACCAAGGTGGCCATTATGACCACCCTGAAGGTTGGGTGAGAAGAAACTTCCTTCAGCGTATATTCTGGCCATCATGTACTATAACTGTCGAAAAATGGGTACGTAATGCATCAAGGAATTGCCCCTCCAAGGGTGAGCTCTCAGGACAGTTGGATCATCTGGATCTGAGGTAACGCAATTGTAGAAGTTCATTAACAACAATGTAATCTGCCAGTGTTGCAGATGTCCATGTTCAATCTCACATCAGACTGCAGCCATGAAGAAAATCCACAGAAAATGATTGTTGCTTATAGCTTGGACGTACTTAGAGCGGAGTCCACCATCACCATCACCACACCTCAAACGCTGTCATGTCAGCCTGGACTTTTATCATCATGATTCTAAAAATTAAAAAATTCCATGCCGCTGTTTTAAATAAGAGCAGTAGAGTTAATATTTATCCCTCAACTAACATCACTAAAACAGATTATCTTTATTTGAGGTGGAGTTGAAGTTAGTGATTAGTCATGATTTTAATGAGCATTGCAACAGGCTTGAAGGGGCTGAATGACCTTAATTTGCCCCTATTTTGTATCGTACTATCAACATTGCTATTTGTGGAGCTTGCAGTGTCCAAATCAGCTTCTGCCTGTCTGACTTATAGCGGCAATTCCTGGCTATCCAGAGGTTATATAAAAGATCTGTAATATGAATGCAATTTTTGAGGCTCTGATCTGACTGCAGTAACTCATGTTGCATCTCCATATTTGGTGAAAACTATTCTGTACGACAAAATCTGGATGTTGTATAATGACCTTCAAATGAACTGCTAAATGGCAGAATCTGTGCAGTATTGCAGTGAGATAATTTCCTGTACATTTTTATGTTAAACCATTTGGGAGTTTGTTGTTGACCGATTTCTATGAATGCTGTCAATTATTTCCCCTTAACAGCTGCATTTGACATCCAACATTTTCTCTTAAGAGGTTGACCATTTTGAAGGCAGCTACAGTTCTCTAAATGCAGTGTTAAATTACTTTCCATCACCTTCATTAAATAGAAACCAGTCAGGCTAATTTGTTTCGAAATCTGGAACTTGGACATGATGCAAAGTGGTCAACATTACGAATGGTGCTAAACCAGGAGGGAGGTGGGACCAGAGAGAGTATCCCTGAAATTCTGGAATTATCTAAACAAAATAGCTAAATGTGCAGTAAAAGAGGGCATAACATTTAATACTAAATTATATGAAGTACTGCACATAGGAAAGGAAAGATGGGCAACTGAACCAATCCTTGGATGAAATAATCAAATCCTACATGAAACCACTGACTGTATTTCAAAGTACTTTATTGATTGCAAAGTGTGTTAGGACATCCTGAGGTCACGAATTGTTTGGTGTAAGTCCAATCTTTTACTACTACTTGTAGCATAAAAATTTGCAAAATCAAGTAGAACTTGGGTACACTCAAGTTTTACACCATGTCCAACCCACACACGGCAGCAATTAATTAAATTAATATCATTGTTTAACCCCACGGCCAAAGCAGTAGAAAGCAAGTCAAACAAACCTCACAGCGCTGTGGTTAGAATACCTCTTGAGTACTGTATCCTTTTCTAGTCAGTGACTCACAAAGATTAGCAAGCTCTGGAAGAAATGTGAAGAAAAGTCACAAAGTGACACCCTCATTTGGATACTTGGAAATACTTGAGCTTCTTGTTCTTGAAAGAAGATCTGTGGAAGATGATCATTAAGACGTGTAAACATAAGCTTGGCAGCAGAATAAAGAGATGTAAGTTGAAACCAAGTTGAGTAAAACAAATCAATTAGAAGGCAAACTGCTGTCTGATGTCAGAAAGAGTAACCAAGACTTGGAATAGACTCCCAGGTAGAATATGGAGGGATGGGGGTAAAGACGCTGGAGTTAAAGCCAGTTGGACATAACATAGGATCATAGACTGGACAGTTGCAGGTTATCTTGTAACAAGAAAAATAACTTGCATTTGTGAAGGTCTAATCACTCTCAGGGTGCCTGTGTTTCACATTATACTGATTACCTTTGAAATCATCACTTTGGCAGCAAATGCAGCAACTAGTTGTAACTAGTGAACTATATAAGTGGCCAATTAATTTTTGGTGGTTACGTTTCCTGTGCTTGAATAAAAATGCATAGATAAGTGGATACTTGGGACTGAAGAGCTGAACGTAATCTTGTGAAGGAAAAGCAAAGCATGAGTGGTTTATAAACTATCATCAATGCTTTGTCAAACAGATTATCTGCAGGTTTGCATTGTACGTTATTGTTTTCTCCAGGAGTACAGAAATAGGCACCAGAAAAAAAACAATAGATCTTGTATTGGTTTATTAGTTTGACATTAGCAAGGAAATAGCTGATATATAATCCAAAACTAAACACGAGTTATTATACATGCAAAATGCAAATGATTCCCGTACTTCAGAGACCTTGGGAATATAAACATGTAATTTTTGTAATATTAAATTCAGGCGCGTGCATTTTGCTGTGGTGGTCTCTCAAAGTGGTTACCGTATGTTAATCATATTAGTAGCTTACCTTTATTTCAGCATCTCCCCAGAGATAGTTAAATTAATTGGAAAGATTTGATGATTGGCAAGTTGTTGTTTGAGGAAAGGAACAGCTTGTCTGTAAGTGTTCTTGTCTTTAAGGTGTCCATAATTAATTAACACATGCCACTGCTGGTTATGAGAGTGTTTGTTTGTTCTAAGGTCCTACTTTTTTTGTTGTAAACAAATTCTGGAATTATCTTAAACATCATGTTCACTGACACCACTTCTGCACACGTTAATGTGTCTGCTATAGCTTAATTGGCATTTTGCCTTTGAATGAGAAGGTTGTGAATTCAAGTCCCACTTCAGCTCTTACGAACAAATGTCAAGGCTGACACTTGGCAGGATTGACAGAGTAGTACACTGTCAGCTGTACCTTCTTCTGCATGAGTCATTAAACAGAGGACCCACCTATTTACTTGTGTATCAAAGCTCCCATTGAGCTCTTATGGCACAGTGATATTGTTCCTATCTCCTGAGTAAGATGTCCACCATAGGTGTGTAAGCTTCTCTGAACAGGGTGATGAGAAAATATCTACACTTATGACACTGACCCACCAGAGGGCTGTTGTGACCCAGTATTGGCATCCCTGCCTCTGATTCAGAGGCCCACGTTCAAGTCCTACCTCCTTCAGAGGTAGGTCGTAACATCCCTCAATAGGTTGGTTAGGAAGTATCTATAAAAGCTCCCGTGGCAGTATTGTAAAGGAAAGCAAGGGAGTCCTGACTAATAAATCTACACAGAAACTGATTATCTGGTCTTCATCTCATTGCGTTTGTAGGATTTTGCTGTGTGCTCAAGATAACTGCCTTGTTTTCTACGTAAGAACTGCGACTAGATTTTAGAAGTACTTCATTAACTGTAAAGTGCTTTGGTACATTGTGTGATCTTGAAAGGCACAAGATAAATGTCTTGTTCCACCCTTGTTCCGCACTCCAAACAAAAGCACCACCAGGGATCTCTCAATTGATCTCTCCGAGATCTCTCAGACCACTCCCCTTCCCAGAGAGTATACTTTCTTTCTAATATACATCTCAAGGTGACAGTAACTCATATTCTGTGTTTTTTAAAAAAGAACAATGAGTTTTGTTTTATTTCTCTTGCATATTCACCAACGATTATGACTCTTGGAGATACCCAAGTTGATAGGATGCTCCTGGGAGGTGTTGATATTTTCCATGTTGCAGTGGATCATTAGAAATCCTGGGAGCACAGTGGAATAAGGCTATACATGTGAGAATCATTAATTGTCAAACAGTTCAAAGGTAGGATTCGGAGGAGTGGAGGAAAGTACACTGAAGATTCTACAGTTGATCTTCTGGCAAGATTTCTTTTGACAGAAGATGAATTAATGCTTTTTCTCTAACTCATTGGAGTCCTGCCAACTCACTGTGTTCTCAATTTGTGTCACTAAGTTCGGAAATATCCTGCTAATTGATACAGAAATTCAACACCTTAACAAGTGCTCGAAGTCTAGTTTTGCTTTTTGGTTATACATGCGTCATTAGATTTCACCTTTCGAAAAGCCAAGAGAAAAATGATCCTCCTATTTGTGGGTTATGTAGCCTTTGAGCCCCTTTCAAAAGCTGTTAATCACTGGGAACTCCACTGTGTGCACCAAAATAGAGTTGTCAGTCCATGTGTTGGATGACTAATGTTAAAAATACACAGGTTTCACAACCTGCTCATGCAATAATGCCAATGACAAAATGTTCTGCCATTTAATAATTGTATCAGGATGTGCTCTGTACTGATGCCTATTGTGGAAACTGAGTCACTCACTGGATAAAATTGTAACATTGCATTTGAAACTTAAGATCAAAGGCAGTGTACAAATTGGCAAACTGGCAAGATGTATTGCTTTTATGGATAGGTACTTGATGTCAGTTTTCATTAGCGCTGAAATAGAATGCCTTGTTTCAGTGTCTTATTAATTTCCTTCCTCGCCTTCCCTTCTCCTAGCTACTTATTTCCACGCTGATGAAGCATTTGTAGCTTTGCTTCTGGCTGCTACTCCGTATTCCAGATTGACTTATGGACATATTCTCCCCAGACCCCTCTGTCAAGTGTGTGGAATATATACACATTGGAGCTCAGGCTAGACCTAAAGCCCCTGTGAGCCAAGAAATCATCCATTATGTTCACAAGTGCTAGGTAGGGGAGGAACAAATTCAAGATTCTGTGATTATGCTATAGATGTTAGCACAGTCTCAGAACCTATTAAATCACGTTGACTGCATGACAGATATGGAATATCATTCTTCATGACTTTATGATTCTGCCCCAGCAGGGCCATGTTAGAGAGGAACAATGATCATATCATGGATATAAGTCAGTTCTAACTATCATGTGGCTGGAAAAGAGTAGGACTTCGGTGCTGTGATACATACCACTCAACATAAGAATATTTGCACAACTGTACCTTGAGATCAGCTAAATAAATATTGGGAAAAAAAGGGAGAAGAACATAAATTTCACTTTGAGCTAATTCACACTGTGGGCAGCACAATCACTTGTCTTTCACAATCTCAGCATGTCCTGAAACACTTTACAAGCAGTCAAGTACTTTTGAATGTAAGCAATCCAGCAGCAATTTTGTACAGAGAGCTTCCCCAGAAATAGCAAGAAAAGAATGTTCAGAATATCTGTTTGTGACTTTTTTTTTGAAGGAGTAATGTTGACCAGAATATTGCTCAAATCAATTGCTCTGTTGTTCTTCAAAATACTCCCCTGGAATAATGTACAAGCACAAGAGAGGGCAGACTGAGCTTGGTTTAACACCTCATCTGAAGAATTCTGTTGGTAGTGCTGATGGAGTTTCAGACTAGTGGGGTGGGGCTTAAACCTTCAGACATGGAGGTCAAAATGCTACCACTGAGCCCAGCCCTGAAATCGTGAGAGTGAGGACAAAAGTATTTTTTCCTTGTGTTCATGCCCATGATTTCCAGCAAGCAGTTTATTTTCTAGGAATATACTGTTCCTAAGGGGGCAAGATTAAAGGAGAATCAGCTCCTCTTATTACTGTGCTAAATTCTTCATAATCCTTCTGTACCAAAACCTTTGTAAATGCCTGCCCTGTCAGGCTCTGGAGTATCAAATTTACTGCCAAGGTTCCTCTTAAGGTGATAGCTGGGTTTCATCATGTGCATTCTGCCTGTTCTTACCTGCCTCAGAGTTAGTGGATAGTTTACTGACGCTGTCACAATGGTTAAATCAAAGTCTCTACGTCAATGGAATGTCAAAGTGCAGATCACTTAATAGTAAACTTGCATTGAACCAAGCAATCTTTGTGGTGTTGTAAAGAAAATAATGGTGTGGACTTTCTATTTGCCAACTAATCGTTTCTAAGGCATAGATGGGAGTTGCAGTAGGAAACCAGTGCAATCCCTATCATATCAGACTGTAAAGAATTGCCTGGGAATTTAAAAAATCCACTGGACAGTTCCCTTATACCTGTAACCCTCTGAAACTATCCATTTAAATTTGAGAATTTGGAGTGGTGGGGGGCATTTCACTCAAGTTAAATAAATAGTTACTCAGGTAATGTTAGACGGTTAAATACCTCCTTTAAATATTGAGTACCAATTAAAATGACCTCTATCTTACTTTACACACCTCTAAATGCTCCTCCTTCAGCATCCCTGAGACTCTGATCCTTCATGACCCCGCCCCCCCCAAGCCTCTGGATCCCACTAAAATAGCTCCTCCCTCCACCCACCATTACCTCCAATCCAAAATCTCATCTGCCCTCACTTCCTCGTCCCAAACCAGACATATAGCTGCCTTGTTGTCAGAACTGACCCTACGCCTGCTGGACTCAATATCTTACAGCCTCCCTGACCTATGCTAAACACTCCATCACTTACCTGCTCCCTTGTACCTTACACCCTGGTATGCTACACCCAACCCACATGCCAACCACTCGTTCAGGGATCCTAACTGTGCTCTTACGATTTGTACTTGGTCACGGTGACAGCTACCGTGAAATGCTATCTATGATTCTGGACCTTTAAATTTCAGAACATAACCACTGACTGCTGTAAGCAATGGAACATAGTTTGCCTTCCCCCTGACTGCTCTATGCTGTAGAGGATCTGTCAAAATGAAAGTATAGCTCTGCCATTCTGAATGAGGCTTGATTAGAATCTCCTGTCATAAATGAGGAGTTCTTTCATTGAGTGAAAAAGAATAGAGCATTAAATCTGTGTGAGGTTGCCACTCCTTGAAAATCTGGCCAGTTATTGTTTTGTTGCCATTGAAATCACCATAAAGAAGCAGGAAACAGAAGAAATTTCCAATTCTTCTCATTTAATTCTCATTTTAAGGATATTTTCTAATAAGCCGATGTGGCTTGATAATACTGTCATGCTCAGTGGTATAACATAGGCTTGACAGATGTTGATTCTATTAGAATTAAAAAGTAATTTTGATCTCTGGGTCACTTTCTGTTTTCAGTGACTTGGTGCGTTCACATTATCTAGTTTGTAAGTGACAGTAATGAATGAAGAAGGCGAAATTAGGAACAGCAGTAGGCCATTCAGTGAGATTGTGACTGATCTATGGCCTAACACCATACATATCCCTTAATACCATTGCTTAGCAAAATTTATCTGTCTCGGATTTAAAATGAAGAATGGGTTAACAACTTGATGCTACAGCGTCAATTATATAGAACTCAGAAATTGTTTTTAGCTATTTTATTCTTTGAGAAATTGCTATTTGAGAAAATAATTGTAAATAACAGTTTTGAAATATGCTGATTGAATAATTAATACCATCCCAACCATCAGAGATCAGCTTGTCCACTCTTTCTTTCTTTCTGCCCTTTCTCGTAACCTAATGTCCTTTGGAGGAGGAAGGTTGTCTTGTTCTTGATTGCAATAAGCTCATCTTGCACCACCTTTCCAAAGCTGAAACATTCCCAGTATTTCAGAAAAACAGATAACCCCAATTGGAGGACTATTTGAAACACATAAATGGGCCTTGGGTTGTAATTGTTTTAATGCCTGCATGCAACCTAAATTAAACATCAAAAAGTTTTATAACAGATTTTAACAGGTAATTATGAGCACTCCTTCTTGCTTTGGATGAAGTGAAAATTCTGTGCTGAATGTCAAATATTAGTCATCGACCTGAAATATTCAGAGAGAGTAGGAACTGCAGATGCTGGAGAATCTGAGATAACAAGGTGTAGAGCTGGATGAACACAGCAGGCCGAGCAGGAAGGCTGACGTTTTGGGCCTAGACCATTCTTCAGAAATGGCTTCGCAGTGGGGTTAAAATTGTTTCGGAGATAGTAGGAACTGCAGATGCTGGAGAATCTGAGATAACACGGTGTAGGGCTGGATGAACACAGCAGGCCAAGCAGCATTAGAGGAGCGGGAAGGCTGACGTTTCGGGCCTAGACCCTTCTTCAGAAAATGCCCTTTCTGAAGAAGGGTCTAGGCCTGAAACGTCAGCCTTCCTGCTCCTCTGATGCTACTTGACCTGAAATATTAATTGTCTGTTGCCACAGATGCTGTCTGACCTGATTTTATTTGAGTTCTATCTGCTAAAGCATTTTGCCTTTGTATGTAATATTTCTTTTTTTGCTTTCATAATGCACAAGTGTTTTTATTTTGTGTTTGTAACAGGGAAATTGGACTCCAAGATTCATCAAGCAATGAAGAAAGGATTAATGCGTCAAAAGCAAATTGCATAAGGAAAAGGAAGCATACAGGGGAGCTGTCTTGTTCTCGAGCGCTTGGAGGCTAAAAGCCCCACAGCTGTGAATTGACCAGGCCTGTCATAAAATCCACAGTCACTCACCCAAGAAAATATGAATGTACTATCCAAACAGCCTCCAATGTATTTACGGCGACTTGGTGACCCAACATCAGACAACCTGGAAATCCAAGAACCTCTGTCTTTAATAATCCAATCAACATGCAATTCAAAAAAACTCCGGTAATTCAAGGAAAGTGATGCACAAAAAGCTAAAGCAATATCTCCCAATAATACTGTTAGACAATTACTTTTCTTTTATGGGGATTTGAATCTGTGAGATTTCTGTAAATTGAAACAAAAACCCCTATTCAGCTTGAATTGTTTCATTGATTAAAGGAGTCGATACAATGTCCAGAATCTATTTCTCAATGGCCCTGCTTTCCAGTAACACATGAACTTGCAGTGTTCATTTCTCTTTATTTTCAATCCCTTATGAATGGGGCCCAATGGGTTCTAAGGAGAATTATATGCTGGGCAGTAGGATAGTTTAATGGTAGCCACAAAGTCTGGGATTCATCATCATTGTATTTCTGTTTAAAAAAAAAAAAAGCTTTCTCAGCATATAACAGCTACTGGAAATGCTGGTATTTTGTTACTCATCCCTCCTTGTTCTTGGAAGATTATTGGTGAGCTGCCTTCTTGAACTGCTGATGATGTGCTTCAGTTGGCCATTTCATGCTATAGAGTGAGCCATTTGGTTCCTCCAGCTTGTGCCAGCTGCCTGCAGAGCAACCCAGTCAATCCTGTTTCCCTGCTTTATCTCCAAGTTATTGGTTAATTTCCCTCAAATGCCTATCCAATTTCTTTTTGAAAGGCTTTTGTTGTCTCTGTTTCCATCAATTTCACAGGCAGCAAGTTCCAGGTCATTATCACTCAATGCATTAAGATGTTCCTCGTTTCCCCCTTGGTCCCTTTCCCAGAGCATTAAACTTATGCTGCCATGTTCTCATGTGATCAGCTCATGGGACGGGCTTTTGCCTGCCTTCATACTTTATTTCCCTTCCACCTCTCTTCAATCCAATGGGAAACAACACCAACTTCATACAGTGTACTGACAGCAATTATTCATGCAAAATTGCCAAAATATTCTGAAAATTTGAAAGAAGCAGAATAATGGTGTGAAAATTGTCAGGTTTTCTTTTTTATGGGATCAAAGGAGTTTCCAAATTAAGCTAGTCAAAGTTCATCTAGTTCTCCATCTACCATCCTGGTTGACTCATGATGCAGTGAAAACAGAGTTGTTGAATAAGTGCAGCAATCAATCTGCATCAATTAATCCTTAACAGGACCATATAGATTCTGTTCTGTTAAATGTCCAATCAATTGTGGAAATGATTTTCCTGTAGATTTAGTTTTGAATTTGCCTCTCTTCAATCAGAGACTTTGTCCTCTGGTTCTAATGTTCTAGACAAGATGTCGTGGTTGACTGTCTAATCCCCTTCTGAATCATAAGAACAGCAAATCGTATCACTTTTTTTTCAGTGGAATATGCCCAATTTGTATAATCAGTACTCATCAACCAACCCCTCATTCTCGCTCCCATTCTGGGTGTTGTCTTGTATTTCCTGAGTGTAATCAAAAGAAAGGAATTTTCCAAAAGATATATTTTTAATACAAAGACAGAATGTGAAAAGACACGGCTGACAATTTCATTGTATTTCTTTTCTCTCCTGTTGCTCTATACTACTTATGTTTTCTGAACACTCAGGGGCTGCCAACATTGACACAATGTTCTGCAGGCACTGGAGCAAGTGCCATTTATTGCCTAGTAAGCTTCAGTGATAACTGGAAAATAAATAGTTCCTCATTAATGGGGCTGACACATCTTTTTATGTCATTTTATACATTTAATCTCCCCCCACCACCACCCTCCCCCCCCACCCCCATTTGTATTTCTTTGGATATTTTTGGCCATTTATTTCCAGCCATCTTTAAGTGGCTTTGCGAAACAGTCATTAACAGCTGTTAACAGTGTCAGAAAGGTCATGAATGGATTCTCCTTTGCTCTCTGCGGCAGTGCTCCTGAGGCACTCCCCATGATTGAAATTGAGGACTTCTGGTGCAGGTATTTCAGGTATAAACCTGGACGCTACCACTCTTTTGAACAGCACATTAATGTTTGAAACTATGTGGTACTGCACAAACATCCTCACTTGTTCCCTAACAGCTTAATCCCAATGCAGTGTTGACAGAATGAAAGTGTATTCTATGTATCTGTACAGTATGCTTATGTGGCAGAAAATAATTTTTTTAAGTTCACTTGTTTTTTGATGCATCATAGCTATTTTACAGATGTGTGTACCAGTGCTTGGAAGATAAGTAGTAAAAGGCTAGCTCATATCTTCAAATAAAAACTGTTTGTCATTAAGCAGGATTAATAGAACCTTCTGATGCTGTAACTAATATAATTATGTGCCTTACTGTGCAAGGATAGGAGACCGAGCAAGGCTGTTTTCAATTCCTGTTTAATATTTTAAAAATAAGGTGCAGTCTGAGAAGGTATGTTTAAAAAAAAGAGAGTTGCTCATTAATCTAATGCTTGATTCCAGCTGAAAGTTGAACTCCGTGGTGAGGAAAGGACTGCAACTGAGGGGAGGCCCTTGTTCATAAGCTTGTCAACATCAATGTAAACTGAATGAATCCTCTGTTGTGGTCGTAGACTGAATAATTTATTTTTTTTGTTTTCCTGCATTTGAGGGATCTGCTGTCTTTTTTCTTAGGGAATGTAAGAGTGAAGTCTGTAGTTTGTAACTAATAGGATTATCTTAGTGTCCTGTTAGTTCAAGTTTAAAATGCTCCATATTTCATTATTCGACTTCACTTTACTGGATTCTTACTACGAGACGGACAGACAAACTTCTAAGCCTCTGTCAGTACTATCTTGTTGCTTATTGCAGATTATGCCAGCATGTCAATATGCAACAGAGACAGATCCAACCTTTGTAAATTAAACATTAGCATTTAAAATATTAATAGCATTAACATTCCCTGATGGGCTAATGTTGCCTGGAATGTGGAATCGGGCACATTTATGCTTGTCAACTCCTGATTGTAGGTTTCATCATATGATTTGGCTCCACGCACTCCCATGCTTGCCTTTGGTTTTGTGAAGCAATTATTTTCCTTCCAGCCCATCAGCTTCTTGTTACCAGGTTGGGTGATTCCAGTTGCTCAACAGACTGTTGTTTCACCTATCTCACAAATTTAAAGCAGATATGCAAACAAGTTGAATTTTTTTTTAAATGCCTCAATGATTTTTCTGCAGGGTTGCTTACAGCAAGGAGTTCTAGCCAGGATGATCAGCAGCCCTCTGCACATTTAAACATTGAAGTGATATTCATTCCCACAAGTATTCATCTTACTTTAGCGAACTTCTGAAATGTAATCCAACACACCTAAAACATACAGATGGAGATTATTGTGGACAACAAGTGTCTACTTTCCTTTTTTAGAAAGCTTTTGTTCTAACCTGGCTGCACATGTCCAAGCAGTCATAAGTGACTTTGACTGAAATGGTATTTTACTCTCAGGCAGCAAGCACACAATCAGACTTTAATAATTGACTAGTTAGTATAAATTTAAGCTTTAGGACGCTTGTGATGCAGTGGTCATGTCCCTACTTCTGGGTCAGTGGGCCTGGGTTCAAGTCTGACCCATTCCGGAAGGGAAGGCGATGGCCTAGTGGTATTATCACTGGACTGTTGATCTAAAGACCCAGATAACATTCTGGGGACCTGGGTTCAAATCTGACCACGGCAGATGGTGGAATTTGAATTCGATAAGTATCTGGAATTAAAAGTCTAATGATGACCATGAATCCGTTGCCAATTGATGGAAAAATCCATCTGGTTCACTAATGTCCTTTAGGGAAGGAAACTGCCATCCTTACCTCGTCTGGCCTACATGTGACTCCAGACCCACAGCAATGTGGTTGATTCTTAATTGCTCGATGGGCAATAAAATGCTGCCTGATCAGCAACGCCCTTATCCTGTGAATGAATAAAAAAAGTGATAACATTTCTGAGCAGGTTGATTAGGGAAAATATCTACAAACTTAAGCTTTGCTGAAAAAGACACAAAGTCATGGTTTTTCATCTTGCACTCATCAGGACTAACATGCAAGAAACCAAATTCAGAGCGGGAATATCAACTTATACAGTATGAGAAGAGGATGCTGATTGTTTGAGGGAGATGCAGCAGAAATTGTTCATTGTCAATGTTAGTTCTCTGATTAACTGCAGACCAGGCAGGTAGACTCTGATTGGTCAGGGTGTTGTTATCTGCAAAATAATCTGGTTAGGTCGAATGAGTGAGCGAAAAAATTGGCATTTGGAGCATAAAGTGAGAAAATGTCAAAGTGTCTACATTAGCCAGAAGAATAAAAAAGCATATTCCTTAAATGGAGAGAGATTGCAGAACTCTGGACATACTGAGGGATCTGAATATCTTGGTACCAACCTTTCTGCCAAGCCTTGGAGCTGCTCCAAGTTTGTGCACGCACGTACCTCAAAGATCCATGTACTGAAGCGAAGAGACGGAGCTTTTCACAGCACGTGAAATGACAAAAGTTAGGAAGCAGGTACAGCAAGTGGTTGAGAACACAAATTAAATGTTTATTGCAAATGGATTTTATTTTATTCATTGGATGTAAGCATTACTAGCTAGGCCAGCATTTATTGCCCATCCCTAATTGCCCAGAGGGTCGTTAAGAACCAACCACATTACAGTGGATGTGGAGTCACACCTAAGCCAGATCAGACAAAGATGGCAAATTTACATTCCTAATGGATATTAGTGAACCATTTGAGCTTTTCCCTGACAATCAGCAATGGTTTCATGGTCATTATTAAACTTGTATTTAGACAGGAGTGGAAACAGGGTCACTGAATATTTTTAAGACCGTCGTAGATGGATTCCTGACTAACAAGGGAGTCTAGGGGTATTGAAGGCTGGAAAATGGAGCTGAGGTCACATTCAGTTCAGCCTTGATTTTATTGAATGGCAGAGCAGGTTCCAGGAGCTGAATAGCCTATACTTATTTCTGATTTATGAGTTTATAAGACCATTTGATTGTTTGTGTATGCACCACCTATTAACCACTGGACATGTTACCTTGTCATGCTGCTACAATTGATTCAATGATTTCTGCAGGGCTCTCCGCAACCTCAGGACATTCCAAAGCCAATGAATTAGTTCTGAAGTGTAGTTACAGTTGTAAGGCAGGAAGTACAGCAGCAACTTACACACGGCCAGCTCCCACAAATGGGAGCATGATAATGACAGAATCGGTTTAGTGATGTTGGTTGAGCGATAACTGTTGACCTGAACAAAAGGGCCTACACCCCTGTTGTTTTAAGCTTTAGCACCAGGAGAAGTTTTGCATCTGAGAGAGTAGACCCAGTCTCAGTTTAATGTTTCATCTGAAAGACAGCACCTACCCACCAGCAGTGAAGAATTCACTCAGCACGGGGATTATAGTAGTTTAAAAAGCAGGATCTTGCCAGAACTCAAGATAGGCAATGGATACAACCTGACCAATCTCATTCTTATCGCAAAAATAAAATGTAAATATATGATTTGATGAATGTAAATAGATGGGATAACAATTATTGTAAATTTGACATTATATAATAGTTTTCTAAAGTTCTGGACATTGTCCAATGCATATTGCCTGGATAATTTGCCTTTTGCAATGGGAGACTCTTGTCTCAATGGACTTTCCTTATATCAGTACTGTCCTTGACAATCTAATTGAGTCAAAATTTTCATCTTGCTAAAATGTGCGTTTTATGATCTTGAGGTATATAGCTGCACAGTTCAGTAGTAGACCAACCAGTCTTGCGGTATTATAAATGAAAATATTTCTGGAATATAAATTAATGTTCTGTTTTAGTTCTGACTGGAGATCTCAATTCCAGGAATTTGAAGTTTGCATAATTTGCATGTAACGATGCAATGCAGAAGCCAGAAAGACTGTTCCAATAAGGTGTGCTGCTTCGTATTAGGTTATGTGATAAATATATTCTTCAAAACAGTATTGTAACATTTTGCAATGTATTAACTTGCATTCACACAAGCTGTTAACATAGTCAAACAGTCCCAAGGTGCACAACAGAGCCTACTAGATTAAAAAAGGAAACCAGAAGACAGGCGGCAGATTGGTAATCACCAATGTCTTAAAGGAGAGTGCTCGTGATGGAGTGCCAAAGATTAGATCTAAATGGCTGAAGACACAGCAGCCGATAGCGAGCCAATGAAAGTGGGAGGTATGTAGTAAGCCAGAGTTGCAGGAAGTTGCAGAATTTTTAGAGGTTGTAGGGGTGAAGGAGGTTGCAGAAATAGGAAAGGAGTAAGACAATGGAGAGATTTAATCAGGGAGAAAGAATTTGAGAAAATTACATGTTTTCAGTCTTAACATTGCTTTTCTGGTAATGTATTTTTTCCTACTTGAACTCCCAAATTATGAGATGTTTTCCACAAACATCGTATTGCCTATAGATTAAAAAGAAAGGTTTGAACCAGATTTGCAAGATGTTAAGGCAAGTAGAAACAATTTCTGCTGACTGGGGAGGCCAGGACTAGGGAGCCAAGTCTAAAAATTAGAGATAGACCTTTTCAGGAGTGAAGCTTCTCTACATGGTTCGGAACTCCCAAGAAAACCAGCAATTGCTGCTAAGTCAGTTGTGGATTTTAACTCTGAGATTGACGGGTTGTTGTCAACTAAAAGTGCTAACAAATATGGGGCAAAGGCAGAAATATGGACTAGATCACAGCTCAACCATAGTTTCAATGGTAGGAGAGAATAGAGGTCCAACTGGCCTTCTCCCATTCCTTTGGTTCCATTCTGCAACAGCAGTGGTTAGTATTTGAACTTTAGTCTGATAGTCAACTGTAAACGGAGGGAGCAGAATATCGTTGATATCCAGCATGATTTCCAGTGGCAGATAACACAACAAAAAGTGTCATTATTAATCCCAGCACGTTATCTGATTCACGATGTGTGTCAGACATGGTTATCAATTCAGAGGAGACTGGGGAGCTGCTTCTTTGCAGTGAACCTAAATGTTGGCAGCAAGCCAATCTGCATCATGAAAAAAATGATTGATACTCTCTTCAAAACGATTGCAATTACTGAAATAATTATATTTTAAAATAATATATTGCTTGAATATGAACTAACTACACTAACAGAAGTAGCAAAATGCATCATCTTGAAATAATAAGCCATGCATTTGTAATGATTATGGAACACTGCAGATGTTCCACTCTGCTCTCATAAAATCCTGATCCAGAGCTGTTCATTTTGCTCTCCTTCCGTGCAGAAAAATAGCAGTAAATCGAAAGCTGTCCGATGCTAACCACTTCCAATGATGCATTACAATGCTTCTCATCAACTCAGAAATAAACTGTCAGCTTTGTAATGTTTCAAGTACCTCTCTAATCCTTAGTCATGGATGGGAATTTAAATTTCTGCCTGCTCTCTCAGAATGCAGCCCAAAGCCATATTTAATACACTGAGATATATTTAGGGTACCCATTTTACATTGATCAAATACAATAGGAGGTTAACAATAATTAGGCTTAGGTCTGCCCTGACGTGTTTTCAGATGCCCTGTGACCTTAGGAGGTCACTGTTTAAATTAGATGCAAGCCCATATTGTTTAATAGAATGCCAAATAGCCTGGAGGTAAAAGCAATACAATTAGAATTGGCATAGTGCGGTTTTTTTGAACACTGAAAGTGTTTACAAAATAACTCTTGTGACCTCTGCCCTGTATGACATATATATGCATTGCAATCTCTTGTAGCTCTGCAAAGTCTTATGCCTGCTCTCTATAATAAGAACACTCTCTGGAGTGACATTTCCAATTTAAATACCAGTGGGCAGAAATTATTTCCTCGTTTGTCTAATTGGATGATGAAAATACTCATTTCTCCACCCTGCAGTCACCAGTTCAAGCCTGTTTCACACTAATATTCTAAATACATTTGGTGATGGGTTAAATCTGTGATTTTCTTAATTCAGCAGTGCACTGCATGACTTAACCTCTAGGGACCCTCTTATATTTGAAGACTGGTTTTGGAACCCACCAGCATTGCTTTGGAATCTTCAGAAATGAAACATTAATCTCAAAGACACTGCTGTGAACAAGCAAGTACAAAATCATTATGAACAAGATTTGTTATCTTATTTTCTTTGAAAGCTTTGTTCGTTAGCTATAAAAGCATTGGCAGTGATGTGGGGAAGAGGCCACTTAGAATCATCCATTGGGGTAATACAGTCTATTTGCTACAAACACAGAAATTGCTGGAGAAACTCAGCAAGGCTGGCAGCATTTGTGAAGAGAGAAACAAAGTTAAGGTTTTGAGTCCAGTGAGACTCTTCAGAATTCTGCTTTCTGACTGCTCGTGGAAGCTGTTACAGTGGAAATGGATGTGTCAGGCAATCAATCCACTGAGTCTGGGGGTGGCCTGATTGGAAATGGGATATCAGGTGATAAAACCTCATGGAATACCTCCAGCCAGAGGCATCACAAGTTGTAGTAATTGGGATGACGTTGCCAACAAAAATGCATAAATTTGATATTCTTGTGTCTGTCCTGATGAGTGCAAGGTGAAATTTCAACAGCACAGCTTTTTTTATTAAGCAGTACTCAAGTTAACAAGAACTTTATTTCTGATTATTAGGTAAATATTTAATCATTCAACCTGTATAACATATGCTTGGGCTGCAATATCATGAGAATGAGTGTCTGAGGGAGTTCTCCACTTCCCAAATTGGCATCCTATTCTTACAAGATGAGCAAAAGTACAGTAGCTTTTCCAAAGACATTTGTTATATTAAATGGTGTTTAAACAGTTTGCAAAGCATTGCCTAGTAACCTGTCTATCCATGTGGCAAAAGTGATCGTTAGGTCATTAGTTCCCAAAAAAAAATCACTTGCTCGCTGACAGCTTCTGGCCTTCCTTGTAATCGACAGCATTCCCAGGGGATTTCAGCTTTTCTACAGGATTCTGCTTTGATGAGATTTTATGGGACTTGTCTTATATCATACTTTATCATAAGGGTTACATTTGAATTGTGGTCTATGCTTCACCCTTTTATAAATTGCATTCTTTTATTGTCATAAATAGTGCTGAGGATGAACTATTTTCAAATCTCTTCTTGAATTTTCATCTACCCTTTGAGATAAATGTGCAGGGACTGGTGCCTGACAGTCCAGTGGTTATGTATTTATCAAGAATAGGAATCCCAGCACTATCTCTCACTGAAACCTATAAAAAAGAAAAGGCATTGACACAGCTCAATTCATGCGAACGATAACTCTTGGTAACAATGAGTACCCCTGAGCCACGCAGTGCACCTTCAACTCCATAATACAATTTTCAAAGTGTCAATATTCTGTTGAACTAGATCTTCTGACTTGGACATACAATCCTGCATGTGGGTCAGGATTCCATGGACATCTTGATACACTGACTCCTTGGGAATTGGACAGCTGTTTCAACTTGGAATGAGCAAGTCCCCTAAGGCCCTTTTATAAGTGTCTCACTCTGAGTTTGAACAATTCATTTACTAAACTATGTAGTTACCTAGGAAATGTTAGGCAGAAAATTCCTAGTGTAACTCCTGGCTAACTATACAAGTGATGACACTCCAATCACTGTCACTGACAGTCCCCTCATTATGTCCAATCAACACCTCCCCCTCCATCCGACACACCTACCCACAGACAAGCTACCCATTTACCTTCCTCCCCACTTACCCCACACATCCACCCAGTTACCTCCTTATCCAGCTACCCTTTACTCATTTATTCCACACACCTACCCAGCTACCTCCCCACCCAGAGACAGTAAGAACTGCTGATGCTGGAGTCAGAGATAACACAGTGTGGAGCTGGAGGAGCACAGCAGGCCAGGCAGCAGCAGATGGGCAGGAAAGTTGACGTTTCAGGTTGGGACCCTTCTTCAGCTCCTCCAGCTCCGCACTGTATTACCTCTACCTCCCTAACCACTTAGCCACACACCTTTCTACTACACACCAATACACATGCACCCTTTGCTCAGCCACTCAGTCTTTCAGAAACGCAGTGAGAAGCTTTGAGACTTTTGAACACTTACCAAAACAAGACATCTAGTGCTCCAGAAAGAGGTCATGGCCTCTTTACAATCCTCCTTGAGAGGTTTAGCCAGATAAACTGTATCCAGAGAAGAGGGTAGTTTCTGTCTAATTAACATCAGACACTGGTTCTGATGCTGATTGAAAGATGTGGGCTAGTATTTTCTGTTTCAGCTTCTTGTCCCCACTTTCTCAGAGTGAAGGCTCATGCCTGAATCATGGACAGTTGAACAGCTAGACTGTTGGACAGTGGAATATTTAACCCAGCAATGAGGCAGGGGAGTGCAGGCTGGAGAGGATGCCCAAAAGGAGCAAACTCACTGGGCCAATTTTTGCACATATTTCATCCATTGTTTCTTCCTTCCATCCTTTTTTTAACCTGGCTATCCATACACCCATCCATTTTTCACCTATCTTTTCCCTCCATCCTTTTCTATGTTTGCATTATTCATTCATTTCTCCATTTGTCTTCCAGTCTTTCCATCCAGACTATCACCAGCTAATTACTTCTGCATTGCTCTGTCAATGTAAACATCACATTTAGGGTGTACTGTATCACAAATCATCCATCCCCCCCTTAAGTGAGTACATAGAATCTGATTGACTTAAACCATCATTAATGGTCCATGTACACATGCTACTAAATACTCAAAACAAATCAATTAAATCACTCTTTTTTTGCAATTATGTTGCTATTTGCCTCATCTGTTCATAAAACACCAGTGAAATTATACTTTGTCATTGGCTATTTGTAAGGCTAGGATAATTTTCTTCCATGACTTATGAGGAGGGTTTGGATTTACATTTATTGTCTAATCATGTATAATCGTGTTCTCCTTTAACTAAACTTGTCCATCGTGTGTTAGGAGACCCTAGATCTATCTTTTCTTTCTTTGGGGACTGGAGTCAAGTGCTTGTGTTCTCCCTTTTTCTTGGTGCTAAGAGTCTTCATTATTCCATCTGACCAATATCCCCCAGTCCCTGAACATATTCTGGTTGCTCCACACCACATGAACAAAGTGGATCTAGATTCCTGTCTTTTTCTAGCTTTTTTTTTTAATAGTGGCCATCCTACATCAACCTTCCACTACATTTCCAGGCCTCTGCTGCTCAGAGTTCAGCAACTACCTGATTATGTGGAAAATTGCACAACCCATGTCCTGCCCACAAAAAGCAGGACAATTCAATCCGCCCAATTATTCTCAAAAATCAGTAATGTGATAGGGGTCATAAACAAGAAGCAATAATTAGAAATATCCTGCTCACTGTTATTTAGTTTGGCTCCTACCAGAGACACTCAGATCCAGACGTCATTATCACCTTGATCCAAATATGGACGAAAAAGTGATACCAAGGCAGCATTGCTTGAGTGTGGCATCAACATTTCCTAGCAAAACTAGAGTCAATGGGAATCAAGAGAAAAATCTCCATTGATTGGAATCACAAAGGAAGATGGTCGCGGTTGTTGGAAATCATTTACCTCAGATCCAGGACATTTCTTCAGGAGTTTATCAGGGTGACTTCCTAGGCCCAATCATCTTCATCTGCTTCCCTCCATCATAAGGTCAGAAGTGGGATGTTGCTGATGATTGCATAATGTTCAGTGCCATTCGTGTCTCCTCAGATACTGAAGCAGTCTGTGTTCAAGCACAGCAAAATGCGGACAATATCCAAACTTGGGCTAACAAGTGGCAAGTAACATTCACACCACACAAGTGCCAGGCAGTGACCATCTTTAACAAGACAGAATCTAACCATTGCCCCTTAGCATTAAATGACATCACCATCACAGAATTTGCTAAAAATTTCTTAGAATTACCATTGACTGGAAGCTGAACTGAACTAACTATGTAAGTACTTTGTCGACAAAGGCAGGTCAAAGGCTGGGATTTCTGTGGTGAGTATATCATCTCTTACTTTGCCACCAGCTGTCCACTATTCACAAGGCACAAGTCAGGGTTGCAATGGAATACTGCCCATTTGCCTGGATGAGTACACCCCCAACAATAAGATACTTAACATAATCCTGAACAAAGCAGTCTGTTTGACAAGTACTCACTCCCTCCACAACCAATGCACCGTGACAGCAGTGTCTACTACCAGCAAGGTGCACATCTTGGCCATTCATTCATGCGTAGGCTGTTTGTTGGTGGATCCTGCTCAGGAAGGTTTCTCTCTTGAGATGTAAGGCCAGCAATAGATGGGTTGAATAAGACATTGTGTAACTAGTAACTGGATTGATGGTCTCAAACAGCTGGCAGACTTCCATGCCAGTTGGCTGATGTATGGGGAAAGTGATGTTTGTGAGGACAGAAAGCAAGGGGAGGGATGATGAGCCATGATGTTGGAGTTATGATGCATATTTCTGCATTTGACCGTATGTCACCTGATATGTATATGTGTGTGAGAGAGGGTACACTGCTGCAGAGTTTGGAAGTTCAAGTTTTGAGGTCTGGAGTGTTATGGCATCAGTGTGATATGGTGGATCAGTATACACGCTGCTCACACCGACAGTTGCCAGGCACCCTGGACATGCACATGATCCTGACAAGTGCAAGCTACATTCCAAGCAAAAAAATTAAAGGAGTCCAAACAGCTACCGTGTGAAATCCCAGTTCCCCAGCAACACTAGTTTCAACCTTAAGCAATTATCTCACTTTATGGCAATAGGGCTTGCTGTCCAACTCTGTAATGCTGAGGGCACATTGCCCACCAAACAAAGCTACACTGGAAACATTTAATTATGAACAGGGATACTAACTATTCAAATACAGAGATTTACTCATCTCCCGATGCTTTTAAGAACATACATTAAGTAGTAGCTTTGAAAATAACTGGTGTATCATTCAGACATAGACACTGGAGCATTATAAATATGTCAGGATTTCTGGATTAAATTCAGATTCCAGAATCTGGAGTCAATCCCATTGTTTGAACAAACCAGATTCCAAATTAAGAACCAGCCAAATCTTACAAACATTTTCTCCAGGAACTGGTGTAGGTCAATAACACTCAAAAGGGAAAGGAGAGGTGAATGGCCTGGGAAGTGTATAATGTTGAATGGCCTACAGTGAGTGAGTTGCATTGACTGAGATACCCTCTGGTCACTTCACATAGAAGCATCTCCAGAAAAAGCTCATTTCTACAATAAAAGTTCTTAAAGTAAGATATCCAGTTGTACAAATAACTTTACAATTGTCGACAAATGTGGTTCTGACATGGATTAAACAATCCAGCTAGAGTTCATGTTTTCTTTCAGGAAATTCATCACTACACCTACTTTATTTGAATTTTCCCACACAATTAAAAAATGTTAAAACCTGAGTTCAAAACTTGATCTGCTTTTGTTCCACAGTGATATAACTTGACTGCACTCTAGGAGACAAAATTAATTTTCTGATTTCTACTTCTTTGTATAAAAGGCATAAATCTGATTAATTCGTTAATGAATGATGAACTAGAGTCCATCTGAATCAATTCACTTAAAGATTTTGAGCTCTTCAACAACTTGCATCTGTAGAGCGCCTCAAATGAAATGAAACTTCTTAAAGTGCTTCACAGGAGTGTCACAGAACAAAGTTTGACAATGAGCCACATAAAGGGATGTTGGTCAAATAAGCGAATGCTTGGTCAAAGAGGTAGGGTTTATGGTGAGTATTAAAGTAAAATTTGAAGGCAGAGAGGCTGTAGGGAGGGAATTCCAGAGACTGGGGTCTAGGAAACTGATAAATATTGATAATTGATAAATATTGCAGTACCAATCGTTGGTGGTTTGTCGTTGGGATAGAGTTCTGACACCGACCCTTCTACTATTATTGTACATTATCAAAGTAAAGTAAATTAGCATAGGCAACCCGTAAGGGCCAAGGTAACAAAAATCAAAATTTCAGAGGAAACTTCATAAATTTAAATGTAAAAATCGAGTAGTGCGCACTGGTCACAGAGGCCAGAAGTACATGGGTGGGACACCACATGCTGCCTCTCCAAGGACACTCTGGCACAGCTGTAACAAGGAATGTGAGGTATAATTCACCCTTTTACTACTTTAGAATAAGCTAACTAAACCGAATTAACTTAGACAGCCCTGAGGGACACTGTAACAAAATTAGAACTTTCACAGGAAATGTAACATCAAATAAATATAAAAATATAATTTTAAGCGGGTCATGATTCACCTCAGCTCCCACATTGCCCACTGGTCATAGAGTTCTGCTGTGAACTGGCAGGCACCATGTCTCTGCCCTTTCCAAGAACACTCTGGCACAGAAGAGGAGCTGAATTCTCCTTTCTATTCTTCTAAAGTTGAACATTAATTTGTCAGACAGCCTCTTGTGAAGCACTGGAACAAAAAAAAATCAAGACTTTCAGTGGAAACTCAAGTAAATTAAAATGTCATTTGTGTGCAGCGACCACTTATCACACAGGTTTGAGGTATACTGGCAGATACTGCGTACTCCCTCTCCAGGCACACCCTGGCTCAGACATTACCATGAAGGAGAGGTAGAATGCTCCTTTCTTCTCTTTGAAGTAAACATTAAAAAGGTTCGACAGTCCCTGGTGGGACACAAACAAAATTAATCAAAGATCAATGAAAACTTCACAGAATTAAAATGTCATTACTGGGGATGATGATGCCCCCAGCCCCTTTGGTGCCCACCAACCACAAGGGTCTCTATTGTACAAGTGGACTCCACACATCCCATTTCCATGCACACCCAGGAGAGGGAGATTCAAGAAGGGAGAGCGAGAGTCAGAGGGAGAGTGATAGGGAGAGGGAGAGTGAGATTCACAGATGGAGAGGGAGAGGGAGAGTGCGAGCGCGAGGGAGAGGGCCGTTGTGGACTCAAAGGGCCAAATGGCCTCTGTCTGTGCTCTAGGGATTTCATGGTCTTTATGTAAACTAGCAAGAAATACAAAAACAAGCAGTAAACACTTCTAAGGTGGCTGAGGCAAATGTTGTCTCGTTAGTGGATGAAACTGATGAATTAATAATGGAAACAGGAAAAATAGCTGAGATTTTAAACAAGCGTTTTGTATCTGCCTTCTTAGTCGGGGACACAAAAGACAATTCAAGAACGATAGGAAATCAAGGAGCAAGAGGAGAGAGGAAATTAAGACAATCACTATCACTACAGAAAAAGTATGACATAAACTGATGTGCTGAAAACTGACACGTCTCTTGAACAGCACGAACGCATCTATCTTAGGGTCATAAAAGAAATGTGTATAGAGAATGTGGATACATTTGTTGTATTCTTCCAAAACTCCCTAGATTCTGCAAAGATCCCAACAGATTAGAAAACTGTAAATCAAATACCAATGTCCAAGAAAGGAGGAAGTCAGGCAGGCAGTTAGCTTAAAGTCTTACATTGGAAAATGCTGAAATTCATTTTTAAACAGACAAAAGCAGCATATTTTAGAAAGCATAATACAATCAGGCAGGATTAACTTTGCTTTGTGAATGGAAAATCATGCTTAACCAGTTTATTTGAATTATTTGAGAAGGTAACAAGTCAGGTTGATAAAAGGGAATGTGTAGATATGGTGAATTTGGATTTTCAAAAGATATTCGATAAAGACCTTCTCTGAACTGCCTCCAATATGTGTGTGCCTGTCAAGTAAGGTGTCCACATCTGTATGTGGTGTTCCAGTGCAGTCAAAGAAATGTGCTATAAAGTTGTAACAAGACTCCCCCACTTTTAAACTCCATTCCCCTTCCATTAAAAATACCAACATTCCATTTGCTATCTTCATTTTGATTCATGCGGCACTGGCACCAGTAAATAGGATGATTTTCACTTGATCTGTGCTGAGATTGGTGCAGAATGGGCCATTCCTGCTTCCATTTGTTATTTTATTTTTATTCTTGTGATGGGGGAATTGCTGGCTGGACAAGCATTTATTACCTGTCCCTATTTGTCCTGGAGAAGTTGGTGGTGAGCACCTCTTTGAATGGCTGCAGTCCTTGGATATAGGTATATCCACAAGTTTTTTTGAAATGGAAGTCCAGGATTTTGACCCCACAACAGTGAAGGAGCAGCACTATCTTTCCAAATCAGAATGGTGTGAGGTTCAGAGGGGAACTTGCAGGCGGTGATGTTCCCATGCATCTGTTGTCCTTGTCCTCCAGGTATTAGTAGTCAAAGGTTTGAAAGGTGCTGTCTAAGGATCCTTGGTGAGTTATTGCCATGTATTTTGTAGATGGTACACATTGCTGCTACTGTGTGCTGATGGTGGAGGGAGTGAATGATGAAGGTTTCCTTAATCTTTATTCCCTCAATTTATTTTGATTTTGCACATGATTTTATATTGAATGAAGTGATTAATTATATATTTCCTGTATTAGATCCCACATGTCTCAGTATGGTTTCTTCAGCTGGATTAGTTGAAATGTGTTACTGCTTGTGGAAAGGAGACTGTGCAGAAAGGATTTAAAATCACTAAATATTCTCCAATACCTCAACACCATTCTGAAACTGTGGGTCTCAGATTGGATACAGTACTCTCGCTGAGCCCCAGTGATCTGACAGAGTTTAGACTGACCTGTTTCTCTTTTACTGTGCGCTTCTAGTTAGAAAGTTAAGAACTTTATTTCTTAATTGTTAACTACAGTATTTAATTTCTCCTTTCAGTATTCTAGCAATACTGAGAATGAGAGAGAAGGTGTTAGATAATGCAGTAGTAATAAAAAGTGCATAACAGTCCAGGAAGAAGTAAAACCTTTTGTGTAGATCAGCAAACCTAGAGTTAGCCATACAATTTTTTTTGTCTTTTTTTCCCATAGATTGTGGCTATCAGTGGTCGGTATTGAATTAGAATTAGAATTTGAATTCGGTTTATTGTCCTCAAGTACAGAAGGACAGGAGTACAGTGAAAAGTTTACAATGCTGCCCCTCACTGTGCCATCTTAGGTACAGAGTACCTAGGTTCAAATCATAGATAGAAAATAGAGAGAAAGAGATAAAGAAAAAAAATTACATTACCTTGGAGTTATTTAGAGTATAAGTTAAAAAATAAGAAATAAAGTTTGAAGATAAACAGATTACAGATCAACGTTACATTGCAGTAGATCAGCGCAGGGGGCTTCCTCACATGGTCTGACTGGGCTCACAAACCGCTGCCCACCTGCACCAGTTCAACAACTGTCTCCACTCCGCTCCATGCCTCCAGCCTGCTCCACTCTGGCCTTTAGTTGCTCCACTCTGCTCCATGCTCCATCCAGCCCCGCTGTGCTCCGGACCTCCAGTCCGCTCCAGTCACTTCTTTCAGGGTCAACCAGGCTATGACCTGGAGTCACCAGACTTTGCTAGGTAAAGATTTCCCTCCCAAAAGGGCACTAGTGAATCCGATGGATTTTTATGATGAAAAGTTATAATTTTACAGTTTCCGTCACTGAGACTAGTTTTTAATTCCAGAGTTTTGCTAAATTAATTTAGATTTCACCAGCTGTCATGACGAGATTTGAACCATGTCACCAGAGCATTAACTTATGTCTCAGAATTACTGGACCAGTGATATTATCACAACACCACTGTCTATTCCTCGGTGTTTGGTTTAACTAGATTATATTTATGTTGATGCTCCACAAAAGCATTCCCTTTACTTATTCTCACCCTACTGAGTTAACTTTTTCTTTCTTTCTCCTTTGTGTGTTTAATTAGGTTCCCCTTAGGAATCTCAACAGCGCCTTGAAACACCCACCTCTCTGGGAATGTAGATCTCCCCCAAATTATCTACAGGTCTTAGCACTGGTCTTCTGCATAAGCTTAAATATTTTCTGTTAAGTCTATCCTATCAAAAACTTTCATCATCTCAAGATCTCCTTGAGGTCACCTCTCACTTTTCCCTTTTCTAGAGAAAAGTATCCCCACTTGTTCTGTCCCCTTTCTCAGTGTAACCTCTCATTTCTAGAATAATTGTCAGAAATCTTTGTGGAAATATTGTAACCAATTACAGTAATTGGAGGAACAGAATAACATGCTCCTAATGGACCAGTCGTAATTTCAGACAAACCAGTGTGCTCAGGTCACACAGAGACTTGTTAATCGTGTGTGTATAGAAATTAATTTAGATGATTAGAATTGTCGCTGTTGCCAAAACGTCACTCTACAAAAGAAAATATATTGATCCAGGCAGGGGATTTCAAATAGAGATAGTAAGAACTGCCGATGCTGGAGTTTGAGATAACACAGTGTAGAGCTAGAGGAACACAGCAGGCCAGGCAGCATTAGAGGAGCAGGAAAGCTGATGTTTTGGGTCGGGACCCAAAGTCAGGATTCAGCCCTGGTCTGAGTTATCTGCAGTGATCCTGACCAATGTCGATAATTGAAAATCTCTTTGATTTCACTCGAGTTCCTCTGTAATCACGCACTATTTGATTATAATCTGCAGTGTCAGAAATTCAAAAAAGTTCATTTCAAAACACCAGGAAGTTCCAGTGGTTTGACCTGCTTATGAGATGCTCTGTGGAGACAATATCATTGTACTTGCCTCCTAGACTAGCAAGATTCCTTTACAGCATTGTCTAACATAGATTGATCCTGTATTGGCACAATGAAAAACACGAATGAAGCCATTAATGATATCCAGGGAGAAAGAAAGACTTACTTTTGTAGCACTTTTCATGGCCACTACCTTCCAAAGCCTTTTACAATCATGTAAGCATTTTTAAATTGCAGTTACTGTTGTAATGGAGAATATTCAGGAGCCTATGTACTCAGAAAGCTCCCACAAATTATAGTTGAAAATAAACTGATAAGGAATTCTTGTAGTGCAGTTGGTAATGTCCCTGCCTCTGAGCCAGAAGTTCCAGGTTCAATTCTCACTCCAGGATTTGTTGGCCAAAGAAGGAGGGCCCCTTATGTGGGGACTAGTAAATCTGTAAAGACCTGTAAATCTTTCTGGTACACACCAAAGGCAGGGACTAAGAACTGAAGAGATTCCTGATCAGCTGCGAGAAGGAAATAAATTTGACTATCACTGCCTATAGCTGCAGATCACAAGATGCATGCAAAAGTGTCAGTTGTCATAGCAACTCAGACTGGGGCAGCTGGTGTGGATTGGAGTGGTGACAAAAGGGAGATTCTATCCCCATTCTGACCGGGGTTGTATTTGGGATCTACCACATTGCTCAGTTCTGTGGTGATGGTCACAGACCTGCCCTTGGACAGAGAGCTAAAGCAGGAAAATCTATTTTAGTGACGCTGACTGAAGGACAGTATTAGCCAGAGCACCATACTGAGTTTGCAGCACAGGAGATTGTTCAGTCCATCTAATCTGAGCTGCTGCTAGACTTTCAACTGCTTCTATCAAATGTAATCCAATTAGATATGATCATAGAAGCAGAAATAGGCCATTCGGCTCATTGAGTCTGCTTACCTTTTCCCAATAACCATGATACCTTTATCGACTAAATATATTTGCGTCTGTCTTGAATATTCTTAACAACACAGCCTCAGCAGCCCTTTGTTGTCAACAATTTACTATCCTCTGAAAGAAGCAATTCCTTCATATTTTTATCTTAAATGTGTGAACCCCTCAATGTAAGATTATGCCCTCTGATTCAAGACTCTCCCACAAGGTGAAATAATTTTTCCACATCTACTCTATCAAGTCCCCTAAGAATCTTGTCTGTTTCAATAAAGTTGACTCTCATTCTTCCAAATTCTAATGAGTACAGGTCCAACTTACTCAAACTCTCCTCATAAGACAGTCCCTCCATACCTGGTATCAGCCTGGTGAACCTTCTTTGCACTGCCTGCAATGCCAGCGTATCTTTCCTTAGATATGCAGCCCAAAACTGTTCACAGTATTCCAGCTGTGATCTGACTAGTACCTTATACAGTTTTAGGAAAACCTCCCTCATTTTATACTCCATTCATGAAGCCATACTGATCCTACTTGATCATATCATATATTTCTAAAAGCTCTGCTATTACATCTTTTATAACAGTCTTTAACCCATTTCACCGTAGTCTATACAAGTGGATTTAAAACAAAAATAGACTTTACAATTATTGTGTATCCCATCTCTGAGAAACTGAATGGTCCTTTGAAATCTTGAATCAAACTTTACACCATGGGTTTGGGGCTGTGCGAGACTAGGAAGTTTTAGATTCTCCATCTGTAGGGGCTGAAAGTCTCTCTCCAGCCCTATCTGCAACCAACAACCTTGTAGTGTACAGTTGACACATGCTAAGGAGGATTCCTCCAGCTGTGTTGACAGTACAGCTGTCTCCGGATCCCCAGGAAGAAGTTGGTGATGTGGAAAATGAGATCTACATGTGCTGTTAACTGTGTTCTACTCATTGATTGGAACCTGTTCTGGTCCCTGTAGAAAGGCAGCAGATGCGGATGACACTGCCTGTCTAATCTGACATTGCCCTGTGATTGATAGCAATGAGCTTGTGTAGACTTTAACAAATGGCTATCGGATGGCCCAGGGCAGATCAGCTTTGTTCACACCACATGACAATATTGTGCAAGGTTTGGCTCAGCAAGTAGTCTGCTGTGAGGGAAATGGCCTGGGAATCACTGTATACTTTGGCGAAAGTTGTTATTGTGAGGGCCTTTGTGCTGGAGGTGGATCCTGCTAAATGTTATGAACTGTGACACAGAAGATAAGGGCAGTGGAGACTGAGAAATAGCTCCAGGTCCATCTGGGAGTTGCTCATGTGTGAGAGAAAAGACCTAGAGCAGAGGGAGTGCTGCAAGGGAAGGACGCTGTTGCCGATAAATTCTGAATGTACAGTGCCTGTAACAGTGGGAACTAACTAAAAGGTGACTGCAGTGAGCTCTGACTCAGGCTTTGGGCTTACATCATGCATCATCCTAAACTGATAAAAGGAAGCTGATTAATATGGTTCTGTGGTTTGGTGACAAGTTGAGTCCACTGATAAGGAGTTCGATTCAGACTTTCTCTGCTGGCAAGCTGAGTTTCTCCAACTCCTCGGTCCTTTCACTGTCTTTAACTTTGACCTGCATTGTGTGACGGCATTATGGCTTTAAGAGGTGAACTTTGTCCTGGTCTTTTCTTTGAAGAAAGATTGAGACAGAGGTATTGAACGTTCTGCTCAAAGACAAAACAGCTTGTGAGGTGTTGGTGTATTTTTTAAAGTTGGAACAACAGAAGCAGACTGAATCAATGGGGTCAAGCACCCACCCACAGAACTAAGTTGTTTAGTTTAAGCCTTCAGTAGCAGTTGCTGGAGTCTTCAGTAGCATATAGAAGTTCTTATTCCTCTCTCTGTTACAGCTAAAAGCTGGGGTTCTCTTCTTGCTGCTAGAATTGCACGTGAGACAATCTATTTCACTGAATTTGCCTTTGCCAAGGGTGTGTTTTTGGAATGTTAGTATATTGGAACAGTTAATTAGTCATAGTTAATATGTATATTATTTTGTTAAGCATGTTAATAGAATTACAGTTAAGCTAATTCTTTTATTTTTATTTTGTCTGTATTTAACTGTAGTGTAAAAATAAAGTGTGTTTTACTTCAAGTCGAGTAATTTGACCGATGGAATTGCATCTGGAATGCAATGCCTTACACTTACCATTAAAATAAGAAAAGGTTAGGGTAAAGACTACCTTCTTAATATATTTTGAGGGTATTGGTTTGGATAACAAATTGGGAGCTCTTGTTGGGATCTCAAATTCCAGTTTGGGTTTAGGATTGTTGGACTCAAAAGGCAATGAGTGATGAGGACAGTAATGGAGAGCAATCCCATTGAAGCCAAAGGCCCGGTGGGGATCTGTTTAAATATGTCCAAGCATTGCCTGCATTCGATGAGAAGAATGTAGAAGTCTTTTTCATTTAATTTGAGAAGGAGGCTAAACAAATGAAGTGGCCAATGACGATGTGAGTGGTGTTGATCCAAACAAAGTTGGTGGGTACAGCTAGTAAGGTATTTGCATCACTATCAGAGAAGGTATCTGGGGGAGTTCAAAAATTCACTTCCTGAAGTAGTGAGAACTCATATGGAAGAGCAGAGTTAAGATGGTGAGATTAGCAGCAGAAATGGCAGACGATTATGAAATGGTTCATAAATCAAAAGTTTGGCTTCCGACATCAATTTTAATCTGTGAAGGATAGAAATTGGGGAAAAGAGAAATCCTCAGGTGGTAAGGGAAAAGGAGATATCTTTCAAAACAATAAAGATAGTTTACCACAGGGTAAAAAAGAAACCCATGGGCGGAGGGGAGGAAGAGAAGTGGAAGAGCTCAGGTGTTTTCACTGTAGTGAAGTAGGCCCACATGAAGTGGCAGTGTTGGTGATTTAGAAAAATCACTGGGAAGACGGATGTGGGAAAACAGGATAAGCCAGTGAGTTTGGAGATAGTAGGAACTGCTGATCCTGGAGAATCTGAGATAACAAGGTGTAGAGCTGGATGAACACAACAGGGCAGGTAGCATCAGAGCAGCAGGAAAGCTGACGTTTCCGGTCTGGAATGTATGACTCTTGTGCAACCCATCTCTTGTGCAACCCTCCATCTCTTTCTCTCTCTATACTCCTTTGTGCCCTTCCTTAAAACCAACTCTGGCCAAGTTTTGAATCACCTGTTCTAATACTTACTTACATGGATCAATGTCAGGACTGTTTGATGACTCTTCTGTTAATGCTGCAGAGAAAATTTTTCTACATCAAAAGAGTCCAAAAGTTCTCTGTCACTAGGCCGATATTTGTTTTGGACTTTCCATGCTGACTGTATTACTCCAGATCTTTCTTTAAAAATAGACTGGGTTCCCACTGGATCCTGCTCCGATCTGGGTTTTCTGCTGCTCCTGTTTCACTCAAGTTCTGCCTGGCTTCACCTTCACTCTGGGTTTCTCCTACTTATTGTAAACGTTACCCAGCTCTGGCTCTGATCTGAGTTTTCTCCCATGCATGTGATTTGGTGGGCAGGGATAAGTCGGGCTGAAAGGCCTGGTTCCCTGCTTTATGACTCTACAAGTCTGTTCCCCTCTCTCCACAGACGCTGCCAGACATGCTGAGGTTTGTTCAACTTTTTCTGGGTTTGGTTTTGGAAATGTTGGCATGGAAAGGGAAAATCCCTGGAACAGAGCATGGAAAACCTGGCGTGGAGCAAGGAAAACTCAAGAGTTGAGCAACAGAAACTCAGATCAGAGCACAGAATACCCTGAGTGGTGTCGGAAAACTCAGTGCAGAGCAGGGAAAAACCTGGAGTGGAGCAGAGAAGACCTGGAGTAAAGTAAGGAAAACCAAAGCAAAGCAGGGAAACCCAGATCAAATCCCAACCCCAAATCCTGCTCCTGGTTTTCCTCTGCTCCAGGTATTCTCCTGCTCCTGCTCCTGCTCCTGCTCCGGGTCTTCACTGCACTAGTCTGGGTTTTCCTTGCTCCACTGACCGGATTTTCCTGTTCTGCTGTATATGTCCCTCACTCTGCTTCATGTTTTACTTAAGCTGTTCGTTTCTCAACTCTGCTTTGAGGTTTACCCAAATTTGCTCTGGGTTTGAGAGAGATAAAAGGTACTGCAGATGCTGGAGAATCCGAGATAACAAGCATGGGGCTGGATGAACACAGCAGGCCAAGCAGCATCATAGGAGCAGGAAAACTTGACGTTTCGGGCCTAAACCCTTCATCAGAAATGGGGGAGGGGAGATTTTGAAGCTTGTGAAATCCACATTGATGCCATTGGGCTGCAGGGTTCCCAGGCTGAATATGATTTGCTGTTCCTGCAGCCTTCGGGTGGCATCACTGTGGCATTGCAGGAGGCCAAGGATGGACATGTCATCTGAGGAATGGGAGGGGGAGTCGAAGTGGTTCACGACTGGGAGGTGCAGTTGTTTGTTGCGAACTGAGCGCAGGTGTTCTGCAAAGCGGTCCCCAAGCCTCCGCTTGGACTTGTCTGCCTCCTCTCCACCTATCCTCTCCTCTATCCATCCTCTATCCGCCTCCCCCTCTCTCCCTATTTATTTCAGAACCCTCTTCCCCTCCCCCAGTTCTGATGAAGGGTTTAGGCCCGAAATGTCAAGTTTTCCTGCTCCTATGATGCTCTTTGCTCTGGGTTTCCCTGCTCTGCTTTGGTTGTCTTTACTCCAGGTCTTCTCTGCTCCATTCCAGGTTTTCCCTGCTCTGCACCGACACCGCTCAGGGTATTCTCTCATCTGAGTTTCTGTTGCTCAGCTCTGAGTTTTCCTTGCTCCACTCCAGGTTTTCCCTGCTCTGTTCCACAGATTTCTGCTTTGTTCTGGGATTTTCCTTCTCCAGTCCAACATTTTCAAAAACATACACAGAGGAAACCGAAGAATCTGATGAAGGGTCTAGGCCCGAAACGTCAAGCTTTCCTGCTCGTATGATGCTGCTTGGCCTGCTGTGTTCATCCAGCTCCACACCTTGTAAACTCAGTAGGTCTGGCAGCATCTGTGAAGAGAGCGAGAAACAGAATTATAGAGTCCTAGAGTCATACAGTGTGGAAACAGGCCCTTCAGCCCAACTCATCCATGCTGACCCGGTTTCCCAAACAGACCTAGTCCCATTTGCCCGCATTTGGGCCATATTCCTCTAAACCTTTCCTATCCATGTACCTGTCCAAATGTTTTTTAAATGTTGCCACTGTAGCCATCTCTACCATTTCCTCTGGCAGCTCATTCCATACATGCACCACCCTCCGTGTGAAAACGTTACCCCTCAGGTTTCTTGTAAATCTTTCCCCTCTCACCTTAAACCTATGCCCTGGAGTTTTGAACTCCCCTACCCTGAGGAAAAGACCTTGACTATTCGCCTTATCTATGCTCCTCGTGATTTTATAAATGTCTATAAGTTAATGTCTTGAGTCTGATATCGTTTCTTTAGAGCTTCAGATATCAATTTTAGATTTTTAGCATCCACTGTATATTGTTTTTATCCAAGATTTCCTGGCTCTGCTCTGGGTTTTCCGACTGAACTCAAAGTCTCCTGTTCAGTTCCAGCTTTCCATGACTCTGCTATGGGTTTTCCCTGCTTCACAATAAGTTTCCACATCCTGCTCCTAATTTCTACAGCTGCAATCTGGATTTTCCACACTCTGCTCTAGGTTTCCCAAGAACTTCTCAGAGTTTTCCTCACTCTGATCTGGGTTTTCCCCAATGCACTTCAGTTTTATTTCAACTGTATTCCAGAATTGCATGGCTCCAAGCCAGGTATTCAGTTCACGTATTCATTGTATCACGCCGGGTATTTTCTGGTGTAGCTCTGGACTTTGCCCTCTCTGGGGTTTCCTTATTCTGATCTGAGTATTCCTTGCTCTTCCCTATGGCTTTCCTCTGGGTTTTCTCACTGATCCGTACATCAACATAGCAGATAGGATCAAGAGTAGGCCATTCAGCCCCTTGATCCTGCCCTGTCATTCAACATGATCATGACTGATCGTTGAGCCCAATATCATATTCCCACCCTACCCATATATCCCTTGATTGCTTTAGCTGCAACAGCTCTATCTAACTCCTTTTAAATACATAATGTTTTGGCCTCAAAAAAATAGAAATTGCTGGAGAAACTCAGCAGTTCTGCCAGTATCTGTGGGAAGAAAGCAAAGTTAATATTTCGAGTCCAGTGACTCTTCATCAGAATTGTTAGCAGCTAGGAGAGAGAGAGAGATATGAATGGGCTAGGTGAACAGAGAGATAAGTGGATAGCTGGCCAGGACAGAAGAAAAGCTGAATAAGAGATATAAAGAGCTTAGAGTGTCAAAATGGGTTAGCTGTATTGAATGCAATAATGTGATAATAGGTCTAGAGAATGTGGGAATGGGTGACAGTGCTGAAAGCAACCTATGTCATATTAGAACCAGGAGTGGGGTGGGTAAAAACCATGCAAGGATGGAATAAGGCTGTAAAGTTATTGAACTTGATGTTGAGTTCTGGAGGCTGCAGCGTTCCCAAGTGGGAAACAATATAATGTTCTTTGAGCTTGCACTGAGGCTCACTAGAGCACCGCAGTAGGCCTGCAACAGATAAGTTGGCGTGGGAACACAGTGGTGTGTTGAAGGGGCAAGGAACTAGAAGCTCAGGATCATTTTTGCTGACAGAGTGTAGGTGTTCTCCAAAGCACTCACCCAGCCTGCAATTCATCTCTCCAATGTACAGGAGACCGCATTGTGAACAGCCTCAACCACTTTCTGTGGGAGTGAATTCCGCAGGTTCACCACTCTCTAGATAAATAATTTTCTCCTGATCTCAGTCCTAAATGGCCTAGCCCATATCCTTTAACCATGACCCTCATCTGGAGTCCCCCACCATCAGAAACATCTTTCCTGCATTTAACTTGCCCGGATCTGTTAGAATTCTATAGGTTTCTACGAGATACCCCTTCATCCCTCTGAACTCCAGTGAATACAAACCTAACTGACCCAGTCTCTCCTCAATAATCAGTCCTGCCATCCTAGGAATCAATATGGTAAACCTTCACTGCATGCCCTTTATAACAATACATCCTTTCTCAGATAAGGAAATCAAAACTGCACGCAATATTCTAGATGTGGCCTCACTAATGCTAATAACTGCAGCAAGATATCCTTGTTCCTGTAACTGAATCCGCTGGCTATGAAAGTCACATACAGTTTGCCTTCTGTACTGCTGATTGCATCTTTGTGATCACTTTCAGAAACTAGTGCACGAGGGCATATTCCCCTTTCTCAGTTTACAGCCATTTAAATAATAATCTGTCTTTCCGTTTTTGCTACCAAATTGGATAACCTCACATTTATCCACATTATACTTATTCTGCATTTGTCCACTCAGCCATCAAATCAAAATGCAACATCCCTGCATCTTCCTTACAACTCACCCTCCCAATCACTTTTGTATCGTCCGCAAATTGTGAGATATTTCGTTTAGGTCCCTGATCTAAATAATTAACATATCTTGTGAATAGCTGAGGTCCTAATACCGATCCTTGCAATACCTGACTAGTCATGGTCTGCCATTCAGAAAAAGATCCGTTTATTCTTACTCTTTGTTTCCTGTCTGTTGTAATTTTCTATCCATCTCAGTACACTACCCCCAATTCCACATGATTTATTTGTAAACATTAATCTCTTACATGGGACTTCTTGAAAGCATTCTGGAAGTCCAAATATTCATTTAAACATCCTGGACTTTTCCTGCCCTGCACTGAGTTTCTGCAACTTTGCTCTGAGATATGACATTTCAGTCATTTCCGATTGTGCTCTGGGACTCCCTAGTCCAGTCTGGCTCTCTGGACTCCATTCCAGCTTTTTAGTCCCACAGCCTCACAGATCCAGAAAGGGGGAGAGTTGCCATTGTTGGCATGACTAGGAGAAGATCAAGAGCATCTGTACAGCATCCAGTCCCCATCCATTCTGATGAAGGGTTTAGGCCCGAAACGTCAAGTTTTCCTGCTCCTATGATGCTGCTTGACCTGCTGTGTTCATCGAGCCCCATGCTTGTTATCTCCCATCCATCCACCTTCCTGGTGGTTACTTTTTGTTTCTGGATATACCACGCTAGGATTCCACTCCATGTTTTCTGGATGCCCTCCTGTATCCTGCTCTGTGTTAATCCTCACTCTGAGATAACAAGGTGTAGAGCTGGATGAACACGGCAGGCCAAGCAGCATCAGAGGAGCAGGAAAGCTGACGTTTTGGGCCTAGACCCTTCTTCAGAAAAATCTTCATTCTGCTCAGTTTTTCCAATTCTGCTCCATGTTTTGCAAGTCAGCTTTTGGTTTCTGCTGCCCTGCTCTGGGTTTCCAGTCTCCACTCCCGGTTTTCATACTCCACCTTGTGTTACTGCGGCTCTGATCAAGATTTGTTGACACTGCTTGAGTTTTCTGATTCTAATCTGCATTTTTCTGATGAAGGATCTAGGCCCGAAACGTCAAGCTTTCCTGCTCCTATGATGCTGCTTGGCCTGCTGTGTTCATCCAGCTCCACACCTTGTTATCTAATTTGTATTTTGGTTGGTCTGCTCCAGGTCACCAGAAGATGAACAAGAGCCAGAGCCTTACCGTCCACCCCTCAGGCACAGCCTCCAGTCCCCCATCTGCACTTTCCTGGGTTTTCTGACTCCAATCTGGATTGCCTGATTCTGCTCTGGGTTTTCCTCACTTTGGTCTGAATTTCCTCTGATCCACCTCAGGTTTACTGACTCTTCTCTGACTCTGCTCTGGAGTACATTTCCAGGTTTTGTGCCTTCATCAGGGTTTTCATTACACTGCTCTGGGTTTTCTGGACTCCATAGTGCATTTTCAGCCTCTGCTCCAGATTTTGTAACATCTCTGTGAGTTTTATGATTCTGTTGGATGTTTTCAGACTCTGTTCCTGATTTTCAGCCTCTGCTCCAGGTTTCTGTACTCCACTCCAGATTTTCAGATAGCACACCAGGCTCTTGCTTCCGTGTGGGTTTTCAGAGTCTTGGAATCATAGAATTCCTACAGTATGGAAACAGGCCATTTGGCCCAAAAAGTCCACACACCCCTCCAAAGAGCATCCCACCCAGCTCCATCTCCACCTCCACCTCCACCTCCACCTCCACGGCTAATCTACCTAATCCCTGAACACGACAGGCAATTTCCCATGGCCAACCTACCTAAACTGTACATCTTTGGATTGTGGGAAGAAACCAGAGCACCCGGAGGAAACCCACACATGCACAGGGAGAATATGCAAACTTCACACAGACAGTTGCCAGAGGGTGGAATCAAACCCAGGACCCTGGTGCTGTGAGGTAGTAGTGCTAACCTCTGTGCCACTGTGCTGCCCTGGGTTTGCAATGCCAATCTGGGATTCCATATTCTGTTCCAGGTTTCTAGACTCTGCTCTGGAATACTTGACTGGGATCCAGTTTTTAATATTCCACTCCATGGTTTTATGATGCAGCTCTGTGGTTTCAATGACCACATCCCAATTATTAGACCTAGCTCTAGGTTTCATGACTCCAATTGTGTTCTTTCACTCTGTTGCATGTTTTTAGACTACATTCTGGGTTTTCAGATTCACTCTGGGTTTTCAGATTCAATCTGTGCTTCCAGATTCAATCTCTGTTTCCAGATTCTGCTTTATTTATAACGCATAGCTCTGGGTCTAAGACTGTGCTCCATGTTTCAGATTCAAATGGATTTCTAAACTTCAATCTGGGTACCCGAACTCAGCTCTGAGTGTCCGGACTCCACTCCGGGTATCCAATATTGCTCTGGATTTCCAGACTCTGAATACTGATTTGTTTTTCAGTTTTGTGATTCTGCTTCAGATTTTCAGATTAGCTCTGGATTATCAGATAATCCTTTCCAAGTGTCCAGCCTCCACTCTGGGTTTAAGACTCCGCTCCAGGATTTTCAATTCCGTTCCAGATTTTTATACTTCACTCCAGGTTTTCTGGCTCAGATCTGAAATTTTAGTTTTGGATGTGCTTTTCCAGAATCCAGTCATAGTTCCCTGAATCCGATGTGGGTTTTCAGTCTCCATTTCTGGTTTTCATATTCCAGTCCAAGTTTCTAGACCCCAAAACAGAAATTGCTGGAAAAACTCAGCAGGTCTGGCAGCAGTTATGGAGAGAAAGCAGAGTTAACGTTTTGGGTCTGGTCTGAGGAAGAATCACTGGACTCTAAATGTTAACTCTGCTTTGTCTCCATAGATACTGCCAGACCTGATCAGTTTTTCCAGAAATTTCTGGTTTTCTTTCTGATTTCCAGAATTTGCAGTTCTTTTGGTTTTATTTTGTTCTTGTGTGCCTAGACTTTCCTTCGTGTTTAAGACTCAACTCTGTGTTTAAAAATCCATGCCGGGGTTTCAGATTTGCTCTGGATTTCCAGACTCTGTCTGGACTTCCTGATTTTGCTCCAATTTTCCTGATGCCTATTGGATTTTCCTGACTCCAAAATTGCATTTCCGCCTCCATCCCAGGTTTTCTGATATTGTCCTTTTTTCTAGACTCAACCAGTTTTTTTAGATTCACTGTGGATTTTCAGACCATTCTGGATTCTCTGATTCTGCTCCAGGTTAGCTGACTCTGCTCTGGATTTCTAAATTCCAATCCGGGTTTCCAAACTGTGATTTGGATTATCAGATTCCGATCTAGGTTTTCAGACTCCGGTCTGTGGCTTAAGACTTTACTCTGGGTTTTGTGATTCTGCTCTGTGCGTTAGGACTCTACTCTGGGTTGTGACTCTGCTCTGTGCGTTAGGACTCTACTCTGGGTTGCGACTCTGCTTTGTGTTTTTAGATTCCATTCTGGGTTTTGACACCTCACTCTGTGCTTCCAATCCCTTTAATCCAGGTTTTCTGCCTCAGCTTCTGGGTTTTTCCCATTCCACTCCGGGTTCTGTGACTCTGCTCTGTGCCTCAGTACTCTGCTCTGTGTTTCTAAATTCCGCTCCAGGATTTGTCACTTTCCTTCCCGTTTCTGTAGATTGCCTAAGTTTTAGTCACTCCGCTCCATATTTCCAATGTCCACCCTGTGTTTTGTGACTCCTCTCTGAGACTCCAGACCCAGTTTAGGGACAAATCCCACTGTGGGGTTTGTCACTCAGCTCTGTGATTCCACTCTGCTCCAGATTTATTACACACCGTATCTCCAATTCTGAGGAAGGGCCTCTGAAGCTGAAACGTTAACTCTGCTTTCTCTCCACAGATGCTGCCAGACCTGCCGAGCTTTTCCAGCAATTTCTGTTTTTGTTTATCACTCTGCTTTGTGTTTCTATAGACCACTCTGGCTCCAGGACAATGGGGGTGAGAAACATATCAGCCACTATCAAATGGTGGAGCAGACTTGATGGGCCGAAAGGCCTAATTCTGCTTTTATATCTTATGCAGACGATATGTCTTGCAGATGATACAAAGATCATTGGAGTTGTGGATAATGTAGAAGGTTGTCAAAGGATACAGTGGAATATAGATCAAATGCAGATATGGACGGAGAAATGGCAGATGGAGTTTAATCCGTGTAAGTGTGAGGTGCTGCACTTGGGGAGATCAAATGTAAAGGCAAAGTATACAGTTAATGGCAGGACCCTGAGCAGCACTGATGCACAGGGGGATCTTGGGGTTCAAGTCCATAGCTCCCTGAAAGTGGCCATGCAAGCAGATACAGTGGTAAAGAAGGCGTATGGCATGTTTGCCTTTATTGGTCAGGGAATTGAGTACAAGAGTCAGGACGTCATGTTGCAGCTTTATAAGAATTTGCTTACTGTGTTCAATTCTGGTTGCCACATTAAGGGGGGATGTGGAGACTTTGGAGAGATTGCAGAAGAGATTTACCAGGATGCTGCCTGGATTAGAGGGTATGAACTATAAGGACAGCCTAGAAAAACTTGGGTTGTTTTCTCTGGAGGAGCAGAACCAAGCGGAGACTTGGAAGAAGACTATACAATTATGAGAAGCATAGATAGGGTTCATGGCCAGAATCCTTTTCCTAGAGTTGAAATGTCTAAAACTAGGGGGCATGCATTTAACGTGATGGGGAGAAAGTTCAAAGGAGATTTGAAGGTTAAGATTATTTTTACACAGAGAGTGGTAGGAGTCTGGAATGTGCTGCCGGGGTGGTGGTGGAGGCAGATACGATAGGGGCATTTAAGAGACTTTTATAAGTGCATGAGTATGCAAGAAATGGAGGGATATGGACCAAGGGCAAGCAGAAGCGATTAGTTTAATTTGGCATCATGTGGCACAACATCGTGGGCCAGAGGGCCCGTTTCAATGCTGGACACTTCGATGTTTATGACTCTGCTGCATGTAAATATCCCTCAGTCTGAGTTGCCACATTGAGCTCTGGGTTTTATCACTTCACTCTGTGCATCCAGATTCCCCTGTGGGATTTGATGCTCTGCTGCTTTTATCACATTCTGCTCTGTGTCTCCAGACTCAGCTCTGGGACCTATGACTTCAGACTCCAGGTGTCCAGACTCTACTCTGGGATCTGTCACTTGTTCTATGTCTCCAGACACTGCTGTGGGATCTGTCACTCAGCTCCAGAATCTGCCACCCCGCTCCGTGTCTCCAGGATCTGCCACTCCGCTCCATGTCTCCAGACACCTCTCCAGCATCTGCCATTCTGCTGTGGGAACTGTCAGTCTGCTCAGTGTCTCTGCACCCTGCTCCAGGATCTGTCACTCTTCTCCAGGATCTGTAACCTTGCCCATGTCTCCAGTCTCTGCTCTGTGATCTTTCACTCTGCTCCGTCTCTCTGGACTCTGCTCGGGGATCTGCCATTCCACTTTGGGACCAGGCACTCTGCTCCAGGTCTCCAGACTCCGCTCTGGGATCTGTCACCCTGCTCCGTGTCTCCAGACTCTGCTCCAGGATCTGTCAGTCCAGTCTGTGCCTCTGGACCCTGCTCTGAGATCTGTGAGTCGCTCTGGGATCTGTCAGTCCAGTCTGTGCCTCTGGATCCCGCTCCGGGATCACTTACTCTGATCCGGGATCTGTCACTCTGCTCTGTGATCTGTGAGTCCGCTCTGTGCCTCCGGACCCTGCTCCGGGATCTGTCACTCTGCTCTGGGATCTGTGAGTCCGCTCTGTGCCTCCGGACCCTGCTCTGGGATTGGTCACCCTGCTCTGGGATCTGTCAGTCCGCTCTGTGCCTCCGGACCCTGCTCTGGGATCTGTCAGTCCGTTCCGTGTCTCTGTACTCCACCCCATGTTTTCTGCCTGAGCCTCGGGGAAGTTGTTTGGTTTTTGGGGGGGGGGGGGGGGGGAAGCCTGTCGGATCCGGGAAACGGGGAGAGTCGCCGCCGCCGCCGCCGCCGCGGGAGGAGAATCGAGAGGCCGGCTCCGGGGCCCCGCACTGTCGGCTTGTAGACCAGCCAGTGTCCACCCCCTCCCCCGCTTCCCCCGTGTCGGGGCCGAGCCCACGGGAGCCGGCTGACTGCCGATGGCCGCGATCCGGTGAAGGCGGCCCCTTCCCCCGGTTCTGTCCCGGGAAGAGGCCGCTCTCCTCCCCCGTGGGGGGGGGGATCGCCCCCCCCAGCTGCCGGGAGACCCCCCGGAGCCCGTCACCGGGTAAGTGAGCACCACGGCGGGGGTAGGCCCGGGCCCGGGGCATCTCTTTGTTCACCGCCGGGCCCCGGGAGAGTCCGGGTGGGGGGCTC
>JAHRHZ010000081.1:2208579-2237602 GCA_024137785.1 Ginglymostoma cirratum | reverse complement strand
TCCTATGATGCTGCTTGACCTGCTGTGTTCATCCAGCCCCATGCTTGTTTTCCCTATGACTGTTCTTTTTCACTGTTTGCCTATAGTTTTTTCTCACACGGTAACCTTGCTTTGATAGTCAGGGTCATTAATCCTTCATCAGCGATGTCTTCCTATGTCAAATGTGTGAACTGTGTTGCCTGATTGCCATGATATCTACAGCGGTCAAACTGTAGGGCAGGTTTGCCAGTGTGTGTTGTACAGTGTAAGCTGATTTCAGAGGGAACAGTGCAATCATGTCCAAGTGACACAAGGATTAATTAGCAATTGCCCATCTATATCCAGTAATCAGATAAGGACAGGTGTAGGCATTGCAAGGATACCTCCTGCAGCAAAATATTCGAGTCACTGCAAACCGTCAAAGACCACATTGAGTATTCTGCGATTATATCAAAGTAATTTTAAGAAACAGATGGTATGGGGGTAAAATAATGGGGTGGCATGGTGGCTCAGTGGTTTTCACCATTGCCTTTCAGCACCAGGGACCCAAGTTCGATTCCACCCTCAAGCACCTCTGTGTGTGTGGAGTTTGCACGTTCTCCCTGTGTCTGCATGGGTACAAGATGTGCAAGTTAGTTGCATTGACCACGCTAAATTGCCCCATAGTGTCCAGGGATGTGCACGTTAGGTGGATTAGCCATGGCAAATGCACAGTTACAGAGATGGAATGGTCATAGTCTTGCAGTGGCCACTCAGCGTATGGTGCAAGGTATTCTGTCAAACGTATATTCAACTTTGTCTTCAGATTCCGAGTCTTGTTTTCTCAGCGTGTGAATGGATGGAGTGAGGACAGCCTGTATGATGGGCTGTTTCACATTCAGAAAGAATAGATTGTTAGTTTTTTCATTGAAAATGTGAGTGAGGATGGTCTTTTCAGTGGCAAGTATTATACTATATCCTGCCTTGGTGCAAGATGATTATTAGAAAATGTTTGAATACGGAAATAGATTTGGTTAGGTATTAGCTTTCTACAGCTTGGGGTTTTTGAGGGGAGGTGTTTGGTACGATAGCTGCAACTTGTGGCAGTGGAAAAGAAAGTTGGACTCTCTTAAGTTATTTATTTCTTGTCTTATTCTAAGTTAATGTGACTGGCGCCATGTATGTACGGCGAAGGTACACACTTTTCACTACTTTTTCACATTGAATAAATGTGACAATAAATGACTCAATTCAATTCAATCTTGCCTGACTGGAGCCTTTAACAATGGAAGGAGATTATTCATTCATGGAACATGGACTTACTGGCTGACCATACCCCTAATTGCCCTTGAGAAGGTGGTGGCGAGCTGCTGCCTTGAGCTGTTGCAGTCCACATGCTGTAGATCAATCCACAGTGTTCCTAGGGAATGAATTCTGGGATCTTGACCCAGCAACTGTGAAAGACTGGTGATTTATTTCCAAGTCAGGATGGTGAGTGGCTTGAAGGCAATCTTGCAAGTGGTGATATTCCCCTTTATCTGCTGCCATTGTTCTTCTAGATGAAAGTGGTTGAAAGGTGCTGTCTAAGGATCTTTGGTGAATTTCTTGATTGAGCAATATTGAGGAATAGAATGCAAACCAACCAAGAAAAGAGTTAGCGAAGATTTAGGTTGCTTAGATTTGAGCTATGTGTAGAAGTTGTCTTTAAAGGATTGGAAGTACTTTTAATACCTTATGGAAGGGATTGCAAGAGATTGGTATTTACTGATTTAAGCCATTTGTACCTTAAACTTAGGGCACTTAGGGTTACATGGTTTTAAGTTGTCGAGTGTATTACAGGTTCATTGGCAAACGAGTGGATATATTTAGATAGTGAATGCAGAAGGTTGTAAATATGGGAAACTGAGATTGAGTCAATTAATATAGATGAATGCTATCAACTATGGAGTAGAACAATTTGGAAGGAAAATAGATTGCCCCGAGCTTAGATTTGAGTACATACGATGTTATAATTATTATCAAGTAAAGGGTTTGAAAATGTCAAGGCTGTGTAGGATGTTACTCGGTCTCGAGGGCATTGGCTATGAGGAAACGTTAAAAAGACTAGGATTGTTTATGCTAGAAGGGCGCTGAGAGGACACCTGATAGGGTGGCTAGTCAGCTTAGAACATAGAACATAGAACATAGAACATAGAACAGTACAGCACAGTACAGGCCCTTTGGCCCACGATGTTGTGCTGAACTTTTACCCTCATCCTAAAGTCTATCTAACCTCCACCCCTACCTTATACTATCATCCATATGCCTATCTGATAGCCGCTTAAATGCCCCTAATGAGGCCAATTCCACTACCCTCTCCGGCAATGCATTCCATGCCCCTACCACTCTCTGAGTAAAGAACCTACCACTGACGTCTCCCCTATATCTACCTTCACTCACTTTAAAACCAAGCCCCCTCCACCCTAGGAAAAAGTCTCTGGCTGTCCACTCAATCTATACCTCTGATCATTTTGTACACCTCTATCAAGTTGCCTCTCATCCTTCGTCATTCTAAAGAGAAAAGCCTTAGCTCACTCAACCTTTCCTTGTAAGACCTTCTCTCCATTCCAGGCAACATCCTGGTAAATCTCTGCACCTTTTCCAACTTTCCCACGTCTTTCCTGTAATGAGGCGACCAGAACTGGACGCAATACTCCAGATGTGGCTGAACCAGGGTTTTGTATAGCTGGAGCATAACTTCATGGCTCTTGAACTCAATCCCTCTATTAATGAAAGCTAACACGCCATACGCCTTCTTAACAACTCTATTCACCTGGGTGGCAGCTTTCAGGGAACTGGGGACATGAACCCCAAGATCCCTCTGCTCCTCCACACTGCTTTTTCCCAGGGTTGAAGTTTCAGTTACAAGGGTGCACAGGTTCAAGGTGAGAGGGCAAAAGTTTAAGGGAGATGTGCGAGGAAACTTCTTCATGCAGAGAGTGGTAGGAGTCTGGAATGCACTGCCAGAGGTGGTGGTGGAAGAAGGCACACTGGTGACATTTAAGAGGCATCTGGATGGTTACGTGAATCGTTAGGGAATAGAGATATATGGACCGAATTAGGGCAGAAGGTTTGTTTTTTAGTTCTGCCAAGGCATGATGATCTGCACAGGCTCGGAGGGCCGACGGGCCTGTTCCTGTGCTGTACTTCACTTTTGATCTTTTGCTTTTGTTTAAAAGAAATCACAGAAGCACCTTAGGTCAGCTCCAAAGTTGCAACGCAGTTGATGACCACAGAATCCTCACGCTCAAAAACAGTGCAGATGATAACAGACTAACACAGAAAGTGAATACTCTCAGTTGTGAAGCTGCACGTTTAATGGTTAATAGGGGGAAAGTTAGAGGGTAAAGTGAGGACAATCAAAGAAGAAGAAAGTGTGCACTTGCTGCAGGAGAGACAGAAGAAGCGAGGAGTAATTTCGGAGTCGTGCTTCTTGCCTGGAGTGGATAAGCCGGCATTGAGCTCACCTGGAAACTAGATAGGCGTAAGGTCCAAAATATTTACCAGACATAAAATGTAATGTTGATCACATTGGTCAAGTGAGGAAGGAGTGAAACTAGTGGAGAAAATGATCCAAAAGGTCAATCTTCTGTTTAGAAGATCTAGTAGTTTTGGCCTAAAATGTTGACTTTCCAGCTCCTTGGATGCTGTCTTGAGCAACTCTGCTTCACCAGCCCCACATTTATTGACACTATTAACTGAACTGGATTCAAGAAAAGTGGAAAAAAAGGGGATTGACAGAAGTTTCAAAAAATAACGGTAAGGAGCCAGAAAAATGAGAAGAGTTCTGAATATGTTGTGGAATTGAAACAGCTCAAACTAATATGAGTGTCCTGCTGCGTGCTGGATTGATCAAGAGAAAAGGTGTGAAATGAAGAATTTTCTTTTGAAGTGGCTACAAGATTGAATGAGGAAACAGTGGCCATGTCTGAAGGTTGATGGATGAGACAGTGCCTGGAATGAAAACTGGCAGAAGTTTGAGATACAGCACAAAGCATGTTAGAATCAAGTTGGATGAATGTTTAGAGGTTGTCGGCTGTTAGCAAATTTTGAATTGAATTTGAACACTAAATTGGTTTTACCAAGGTGGGTTAGTGAAGTTATTGCTCTGATCCATTGTGCTGATCTGTTAAATCACCAACAGATTGTAATTTTAGAGTTATGTTATTCACAGTGATTTGAAGTGAGTTTTATTGAACGGGGATATGTTTTGTTTACGTTGATTATCAAAGTGCCTACCCTTCATAGCCTTCATGAAATGAATAATTTAAAATGACTTGCCCTCTTTCCCACTTGGAAATATTGCCTGTTGCCATGCTATGAATCCTGAATGGGGAAAATAAGCCGATATCACCTGTATGTCATGTCTGCAATCTCTCCTGTATCTTTAGGGCAGTGGGAGGGAAGAGTTTGAATTGTTTTGAATACCCATTCAGGTACCATTTGAAAATTCATAATTTTGTTGTTTTAGTCAGTTCAGTAGAAGTTCAGTCTTGGCCACCATTGAACAGTTTGATCATGTTAGAGCATCAGGAGTTCCATTTGGGCATTCCTTCTGGGCAGGGGTCGTTTCCTGAATGCGAGATCTGTGACTGTGTCCTCAGTAGAAGCAACCAGAAGTGTCTCCTTATTGGGCAGATATAATTTCAACAATGTTACCTAGCACTTTGTGCTGCCTTTGGGGTAGTACTTCAACTAAATGATTCCCCAGTGGTATTTTCCTTATTAAACACAGTCTTTTATTTTCTTAAAGCACTAAGACTGGTTTATGCTATTTTGTTCTTTTCGGTCTTTGAAATTGCCTCCGACCCTACTTCCCTGCACCCCTCCAGTTCTGGCAGTGCAATTTCCTTTGTTCCACCATTTATGGCTGTCCTTTCGATGGCCTGTGCATTAAACCCTGCAATTCTAAACCGTCACCTCACTGCCTCCCAAACTTGCTCCTTCTTTAAGACCCTTCATAAGACTTACTGCTTAGACCAAGCTTTCGGACCTCTGATTTCGTGTTATCTTGTGGCGCATTTTGAATTTTATTGTGAAGCACCATAAGAGGATTTATTACATTCAAGGCACAATATAAATGGAAGATGGTTATTTATAGTTTTCCATTGTCTATTTTCCATTTGTCTGATCGCTCTGGGATGTATGGGCCTGGGGGGGGGTGTGTACCTTCCCCTAGGGGAATGCAAGGTGACTGGGCTGTTATTGGGAACTGCGTGTGGAATATGTGATACTGAGGAGGTGTGAGATGACCTTACCGTTTGTTTGAATACTCGTTCGGTTGAGCATCAGCTGTGTATTTTGTCTGTGAGGGGTCTTAGACCTTGGAGCCAAGATACAGCTGCTGAACTCAGCATCAGTATCCCTTGAACCAGTGAGAAATATACTGTTCATGTGAAAATAAAGCATTTATATAGCTCTTTTCGTAACTATAGGAAGTCCCAAAGTGTTTTAAAGCCAATGTTGCGCTCTTGAAATGTGTTTACTGTTGTGGGAAATATGACAGAAGATTTGCATGCAGTATACCAAAAAGCAATTATGTAAATCTCTGGAAAGCTTTTGTGTAATGTGTTGAAGAACAGATGTGGGCCAGTACACATGGGGTAACTCCTGTGACAGACTGTTGACAGTGCCTGCATGATCTAATTGTGTGATGTTTTAGTAACACCTCGATTTTGGGAGGTTTACATTCTGCGGTGGCTATGTCAGACTGGAAATGGGCAGCCCTGGCAGCTTCTGTGACACAATCCATCTGTTGTCCCTTTAGGTGACCAGTGGCTGCAGCGCTGTACGTGTAATGGGAGCAATGGTTGAGAAACAAGCAGCTAACCTTCATCTTCCATCCCCATGCACCCCTCATTACAACATTACAAAGTCCAAGTAATAACAAGAGTTGCAGTGTTATGGAGAGCACTCCCTAATGTCTAGAGATGCTGTCTGTAGCAGATTTATTATTCTCCTGTCAGTGTAAACTCTGACCCAGATTTAAATGGTTCTCATATTTCCAGGCTCTGCCGTTCATTTACCTGAGTAATGTTCAGGTTTATGTCAAAAACCATCTTGCAAATAGACGCAAACAGAGGAATATTGCAGATGTTCGGGGATTGAATGTTTTTTAAAAAAAAGTGCATCTCAGGTAGCATCTCTCTTTAAGCAAGGAGAGCTCTTTTAACCTGTTGACCTTCAGGCTGTGCTGTGCATTTTTTTTTCGTGTACAAGTAATTTGTTGTTTCCAAGTAGTGCATGGATGACTGTGTTGAACCTCTGTCAAGGGGGTTCCTTTGTGTTTGCCGAGCACTGTCTTCACTCAGGCAGAAGGTGCTGTCAGCTCCTGTGTGATATGATCCATCTGTTGCTCAGTGTTTTGAAGCTGCCTGTAAAAAGGGGAGAAGGTTTTGACTGCTTTCTGAACACCTTCCGGATGGCCTATTTGAGATGCACAGATTCTGTGGAAATGGAGCATTTTCTGATATGAGTACGTTGATTGTAAATGCTTGAGTTGCTGATTGGCAAGAGGTGGAGCAACCATCGAGGAAAAACAAAGAACTGTTATTTAGATTTTCAATTGAGAGTCTGCAGCACATCCTTGAGAATTCCAGGGATCATCATATTTCTGTTTGTGATTCGATTCTGAAGTTTGAGTCTTGTTTGACTCCATACTCAAATATTTCCTTGGTTGCATCCTAAACAATGTAGTTTCAATACTGATTTTTCCTTTGGATGTGTGATTGCAGGTTGCATTGTTGTATTTAAGGGTGATATATTGTTCCTATTTAATTAATGTGCAGAATTAGAGGGGAAATTGGCACTGAATCAAAATGGTCAGACTAGGACAAGTGGAATGGGCTGAAAGACCTCTTTCGACACTTTCTAACAATCCTGTGATTCAAAACAAACAAAATGTTGGTTTTTATGCAGAAGATAGGGTGGCGGACGGGGGTGGGGGAAGAAGTAAACGATAGGTGGGGATAGAGCCCAAAGAGAGAGAAGAATAGTTGGATGGATAAAGGAGTGGATGACGATCCAGCTAGGAGGGTGAACAGCTGTTAATGGAGTCAAACCAATATTTTCCTAGTTACCATCATCAGTTCTGAGGAAGGGTCACCAGATCGGAAACATTAATTTGGTTGCTCTTCGTAGATGCTGCCAGACCTGCTGAGTTTTCCATGTTTTTGTTTCCGATTTACAGCATCCACAGTTTTTTTTTGGTTTTTATTGGGTGTCAATTTCATTTTTGTTTATTCACCCCTGTTCCCCCAGAAAAAGGAGTCTCTCAGCAGTGAATAGAATGATATCTTGTGACTGCCAAGGAGTTCTTTGCAGTAAAGAGGTATTTTGTTAACATTTTATTTAACTCTGGGTGATGTTTTGTTTTGTTATTTAAAAGGCAGATCCAGATTGAGCTGAGCCTTGAAGAAAAGACTGATCTTATAAATGTTTATTTGTTTCTTTTTGGCTTCTCTATTTAAATCATTTGTACCCCGCCTTGTTTTCCCCCACCTCTCTGTCCGTAACCCTGTCTATTTTAAGAGGGAAGATAACTGCTGTTCCAGGAGCTGGGATGTGTACTATATTTTTCTGAATTGACTGTTTTCAGTTCTCTGGAGAGCACCTGGCTTTGGAAAGTTTTAACGGTGGAGTTCTGACCTTGGACAAAAAGTCCAAGTTATTGTCATTCGGAATTAGAACTGTTTCTAAGCTGTCATTTCCCAAAATACAATGGCAGGTTATATATACAAAGAAATACCTTGTGTATGATACTTTGAATTTTTAAAATGATTTTTCATGGGATGAGGGTGTCACTGACTATGCCAGGATCTGTTATCCGTCCCTAGTTGCCGTGGAGAAGGTGGTGCTGATTTACCTCTTTGAACCAGTGCAGACCATGTGGTGCAGGAACACACTCAATGGCATTTGGGAGGGTGTTCAAGATTTTGACCTAGCAATACTGAAGAAACAGCAATATATTTAAAGGTCAGGATTTTGTGGAATCTGGAACTGATTTGCGTTTTCAAAACGAACTATAGGCAAAATTGATTTTACCAAATTGCCCGCAATTCAGGTTTCCAATTTTCTGTGCTGCTTTTTGTTTTACCCAGTCTTGGTTACGTGGTTATTTGTTGCTTGAGTTTTTCCATAATAAAGAACTAGATGTTACATACTAGATCGGCTATGAACCTTTTCATCTCTGGTACCCTGCAGGTCAGCAGTTTTGGTGAACTTTGACACACTGACCCTTGCTCAACACTAATGTGCAGTTTCACTGAGTGGTTGGTGTAGGAAGGGAAAAAAGAACGCAACAGGTTGAAACTGAGGGAGTTTCTTAGCCACTCATTAAACAGTTTTAATAAGCGTTGTTCATAATATGCAGCTGATTGCTTTCCAACTGAATAACTCAACCCATTGTATGCTTTTTGAACCAGAGTGCATTTACACTGCTTGGTCATTTTAAATATTTTTGGCTTAACTATGAAATTATACATGTGTACACTGTAATATTAGATGGAAATAAATAACGTAGATCATGTTGTTTCATCACATCACGCAGTAGGAATTGTCCAGATCAGCAACTGACAGATGAAGAAAACCTTTCAGCCTGTCTTGTACTATCCATCCAGATGGTATTGGGTGAATGGGGAGATATGCTGGGCCACGAGGTTGCAGATTGTGTTAGGGTACAATTCTGCTGTTGATGGCCTACAGCTAGATCTGTTTGAAACCTGTCCCATTTAGCATGGTGATAGTGCCACACAGCAGAATGGAGGGGCAGTATTCTCACTGTGAAGGTGGAACTTCATCTTCATCTTCACAAAGGCTGTTCAGTGGTTACTGTTATTGATACTGTCAAACTCAGATGAATCTGCAACAGGCAGTTGTTGAGAATGGATCGGTCAAGTTCTGTCTTGGTTATTTCACACTTGCTGCAGCTATGTCCTTTTAGAACCCAACTGGCTCGATCAGTAGTAGACTGTAAGAAATAGAAGCAGAACAAGGCCAAGAGTTACTGCTGCTGTTCAATCATAGCAGATATGTTTCTCTGTGTCATTTTCTTACCTTTCTCCCCATAACCTTTTGATCCCCTTATTAATCAAGAACCTATCTATCTCTGTCTTAAATACACTTAGTGACTTGGCCTCCACAGTCTCCTGTGGCAATGTGTAGTGCTGCTGCTAAGCAACTCTTGGTAGTGGGCATTGAAGTCCCCGCCCAGAGTACATTTTGTGTCCTTGCTGCACTCCATGCTTCCTCCAAATGTTGTTCAGCGTGGAGGAGGACTGATTCATTGGCTGGGGGAGAACAGTATGAGTTAGTCAGGAGATTTACTTGTCCATGTTTAACCTGATGCCATGAAACTTCATTGACTCCAATGCTGAGGGCTTCCAGGGCAATTCCCTCCTGATTGTATACTACTGTGCTGCCACCTCTGCTGGGTCTATCGTGCCACTGGGACAAGACATCATCAGGGATGGTGATGTCTGGTATGATACCTCAGGCTGTTGCTTTATTAGTCTGTGAGACAGCTCTCCTAATTTTGGCACTAGGCCCACCCCAGATGTTAGTGAGGAGGACGTTGCAAGGTTGAGAGGGCTGCTTTTGACTTTGTTGACGCCAGGTGGTCTGTCTGGTTTTATTTCTTTATTGAGACTTTGTAGTGATTGATACAATTGAGTAGCTTGCTAGGGCATTTGAGAGTCGACCACATTGCTGTGGCTTGAGTCACACGTGGCCAGATCAGGTGAGGATGGCAGATTTCCTTCCCTAAACGACATTAGTGAACCAGATAGGTTATTTTTTTCTGACAATCAACAATGGTTTCATGGTTATCATAAGATTCTTAATTCAATATTTTTGTACTTGAATTTAAATTCTACCATCTGTTGTGGTGGGATTCAGAAGAGAGTCACCAGAACATGAACTAATTTTCTAGATTAATATAGAGATAATATCACTAGGCCATTGTCTTCCTGATAATTAGGGATGGGCAATAAGTGTTGGCCTAGTGACTGACGTGCATGCCAGGAACCATGGTAAAAAAGGTCGGTGATACAGGAGTATAGACCTAAAGTAATTGAAGGAAGGATTAGGGGACCATTGAGGAAAGATCTCTTCATTCAGAAGATGTTAGATCACAAGATGTAGGAGCAGAAGTTGGGCCGAATGAGTTTGCTTTGCCATTCAGTGAGATAATGGCAATATACTTAATTTACTTAATGGAATAAACTTAACAACCCAGCTCCAACAGCCCTCTGTGATAAAGAATTCCACAGATTTACTACCTTTTGAAAGAGGAAATTCCTCCTTACCTCTGCTTAACAGGCAACTGCTTACTCAGACAGTGCCCTTTGGTCCTGGACTCTTCCTACAAAGAGGAACAATCTCTCCGCATCTACCCTGTCAAGCCCTCTAAGTGTCTTGTGTGTATGAATAAGGGCATCTCTTATTCTTGTAAACTCTAATGAGTACAGTTACGAGTGGTGTACCACAAGGATCTGTTCTGGGTCCTCTTCTATTTGTGATTTTTGTGAATGATTTGGATGTAGGAGTGGAAGGCTGGATTAGTAAGTTTGCGCACAATACGAAGGTGGGTTGAGTTGTGGATAGTGCGGAGGGCTGTTCTAGGTTACAAAGGGACATGGATAGGATGCAGAGCTGGGCTGAGAAGTGGCAGATGGAGTTTAACCCTGAAAAGTGTGAGGTGATTCATTTTGGAAGGACAAACTCGAAAGCAGAATACAGGGTTAATGGAAAGATTGCTAGTAGTGTGGAGGAGCAGAGGGATCTTGGGGTTCATGTCCACAGTTCCCTGAAAGCTGCCACCCAGGTGGATAGAGTTGTTAAGAAGGCGTATGGTGTTTTAGCTTTCATTAGTAGAGGGATTGAGTTTAAGAGCCATGAAGCTATGCTCCAGCTATACAAAACCCTGGTTCGGCCACATCTGGAGTACTGTGTCCAGTTTTGGTCGCCTCATTACAGGAAAGATGTGGAAGCGTTGGAAAAGGTGCAGAGGAGATTTACCAGGATGTTGCCTGGAATGGAGGGAAGATCTTACAAGGAAAGGTTGAGAGAGCTAGGCCTTTTCTCTTTAGAATGACAAAGAATGAGAGGCGACTTGATAGAGGTGTACAAAATGATCAGAGGTATAGTTAGGGTGGACAGCCAGAGACCTTTTCCTAGGGTGGAGGTAGCTATTACAAGGGGGGGCATAGTTTTAAAGTGAGTGGAGGTAGATATAGGGGAGATGTCAGAGGTAGGTTCTTTACTCAGAGAGTGGTCGGGGCGTGGAATGCATTGTTGGAGAGAGTAGTGGAGTTGGCATCATTAGGGGCATTTAAGCAGCTATTAGATAGGCGTATGGATGATCGTATAAAGTAGGGGGTGGAGCCTAGATAGACCTTAGGTTTAGGGTAAAAGTTTGGCACAACATCGTGGGCCAAAGGGCCTGTCCTGTGCTTTACCGTTTCTATGTTCTAGTACAGGCCTAACCTACTCAACTTCTCCTCGTAAGACAACTCCTCCATACCTAGGATGAACTCTGATCTGCTTCCAATGCTAGTATATCTTCCCTTGGATAAGATGATCAAAGGTATTGACGGTGTTCCAGGTATGGTCTAACTGGTGCCTGTGTAGATTTAGTAATGTTATGAAACAGGGATAGCAAGTCAAACCAAATCAGCCTCACTACCCCTAGATTTGCAGCATAGTGAAATTAAAGCATTCAATAACCCTCAATTGCCTAATTGTTCCTAACTAGACTTTATGAATAACAGATCCTGGACACCAACTTTGTATCAAAAATTAACAATGATGTAACTTTAGTAGAGCACAGAAACAGCAAGGTAATCTAATTAATATCTCTGTAAGGCCTAATCTTCTTTGATCTTAAACCTGTCTCTCGCTCAGGCAGACACAGTCAAGGGATATATTAAAGAGAAAGTAATTGTGATTTTCCAGGTCAGTAAACAATTTCAAACTATGGATGCCAGGCCTTCAAAAATCTTTGGACAATTGGTTGTTCACAGGCAAGTAGAGCTATATATCTTGTTTGATTTCTAAAGTCACTGGCTAATGCAAACTATTTCAGCAGACATCTGTAAATATTAACTTATTTTTTACAGACTGGAATTCTTTTCTCAGAATATTCAACAATTCGATGGCTAGAGAGAGTCTACAGATGTTTTCAAAAGTCACACATCTCCTGCCAAAACCAAGTCAGAACTGGTTCTCTCATTTTCTCTTTCTAGTCAACATTCTCTCTGGTTGGCTGGTTATTGCTCATCCTCCCTTGATTGATCAATTCAATATCCAACTAGCTACCAGCCCTGAGCATAGCAACCACTTGGTGCTGGTTTGTTTACAGTCTCCTTTAGATCAGTCTTTACTTTCCTGGCCAGTTCACAATAGAAACATTTGTCTTTGTTCTCTTCTCTTTTAAAACAAGCTGCTGGTCAACGTTCAATTCTTAACTTCAGCTTTCAGTTCCAAACCCCAAAAAAAGTACTGATGGCATCAACAGTAAGACTTCCCTATTTCTTACTTCAATTACTTTGAAATAAAGGCCAATGTTCCATTTGGTTTCTCTATTACCCACTGAACTTGAATTTTCACTTTTGTGATTCATCCATAAGGACCTCCGCATTCCCTCTTCCATTGCTTTCTGCAGTCTTTCAGCTTTTAAATATTATCCTGCTCTTCTTTTCCTCCTGTCAAAGTACATAACCTCCTTTTCCTGCACTATATTTCAACAGTCAAGTTTTTGTCCACTCATTTAACCTGCCTGTGTCGCACTCCAGGCATTTTGTCATCCTCACCACTTGCCTTCCCACCTATTTTTTGTCATCCATGGCATTGATGTCTGTGATCTCATTGATCACTCCACTAGTTACAATTTGGCATCATGAAATGTCTCCTCAGTCCAACTCTGACTTCTGTTAGTTAGCCAATCTCATATCCATGATAATATACTGCTGTCACCACAATGAGCTTCTTATGTTTTTATGTAGCTAAATGTGCGGTACCTAATGAGACTCTTTTGAAAATCCAAATATATTATGTCCACTGCTTTCCCCTTTGTCTATCCTGCTTGCTGCCTCTTCACACCATTCTAGTTAATTTGTCAGACTTGAAGATTTCCTCTTCACAAAACTATACTGACTCTGCATGATTGTGTTATGTATTTCTAAATGCTGTGCTTTGACTCCTGACGTTTTCCCAATAACCGATTTTAAGATAATTGGCCTACGGTTAGCTTTTTTTAATTGCTCCTTTTTTTTTGAATAAAGCTGTTACATTGGCATGTTCTCCAATTTTCTAGGAATTTTCCAGCATCTTAGGACTTTTCAAAAATTACAACAATGAATCCACTCTCTCTGTAGCTACTTTCTTTAATATCTTAGGATGCATCCCAAGGGATTTATTGGTCTTTAGCCCCAGTAGTTTCCCTAGTACTTTTTGTCTAGTGATGGTTATTGTATTTATTTCCACTTCCCATTTTGCCTCTTCATTATTTAGTATTTTGGGAATTCTGTTAGTCTTCTATCTGATGCAGAGTGTTTATTTAATTCTTCTGCCACTTCGTTGTTTTTCATTTTTATTTCCCTGGCATCATTCTCTAAGGGGCCTATGTTCACTTTGAACTCTGTCTTCCTTTTCTTATATATTTTGGAACTTACTGCCTGAAAGGGCAATTGAGGCAGAAACTGTGGTTACTTTTAAGTCTATTTGCACTTCACTTCAAGTGCCTTAAAGTACAAGGTTATCCGACCAACAACTGAAAAGTAAAAATAGGCTGGTTTGCTTGTTTTTTTTTAAGCAAGAACAGACATGGTGGGCTGAATAGCTGCCTCCCATATACTTGTATCCTTCTGCTTCATAAGATCTTGTAATGTACTGAACAACTGGAGTATGAAGTTAGTTAGGATTTATCACTTCAATGACGCTATGTAGACTAGATTAATTTGCATTTTCAACTTTTTTTCTGTTTTATAAATTCATTCTGTCCAGCTGTGATTTTACAGCTATGAATTTGTCTGCTAACTGTGGCTGGAATATTGACTAAATTAGTTAGATTGCCCAGAAAGGATGCCAGAAAAGTGTTTGTAGATTAAAGCTTAAAACAGCAAAATGGAGGGAGCAGACTTGTACGTTGAGGTTAGGTTGTGTAAGAGCAGCTTAAATTGGAGAAATCCCATGTCCCAGTCTGAAATTTGTTGGTACAGACCAATCGTGACCTAGAGTACATATCGAGGATCACACTTGAATGCTGCTGTAGTTGAGATAAAGCATTAACACTGTCTGTTTGTTCAGGTGAAGGTTAAAGATTATTTGATGCTGCTTAAAAAGAACAGAGAGTTCTCATGTCATAGCCAAATTTCTTTGCTTACGCATAAACAAGTTCATTTGCTGTGTATGCAAAATGGCTGTTGTATTTACTTAACTAACTGCACTTTAAAAGTAATCAGTTTGTATAAAGTACTTCGGGGACATCCAAGTGATATGAAAGGTCCTTGTTCTGGCTCAAATGTTTTAGAGTTCCTTAGTTTTCCATTTGTTATTTCTGAGTTTGGATGGCCACCCTATCCAAGTTGGGGTGTATAAGGTAACTATTGCAATGGATGGAAACCTGTTGTTTAATTTCAAGAAAGTAGGAATCAGGACTACCTTCAAGCCTGTCTCTTGTTCAAAGCTTTCAGTAGGCATTCTCGCCTCAATCCTACCCATTTAGTGTGAGAGAAGGTCCTAGTACGTTTTTCTCTGCGCTCACTGCAGACTATTTGGGACAACCACAATGGCTGTGGAGGAAAAGTATGCACAATGCTACAAAGGCATAACCGGTTCGTCTGCATCTGAACCAAAGCTAGGTCAATGTTTTGGGTGTCAGTTCTTCTGAGAAGTGGAAGAGTCAGTCTAGATAAAGTCCTTTTTTATGGACTGGTGAAGACAAGTCTGTTCATGTCTAGAGAACAAAATGGGAAGTGTGTGCTAAGGGGTAAAGAACGAGAGATCAAATCGACTATTCCTTTCAATAAAGATGCTGCAAATGGCTTTGACTAACTCGTGGGTATGACTATTGATGCTGGAATAGGGCAGGGTGTTGAAAGATGCTGGCAAGTGGAATGAGAGTTAAATGGAAAGCATTCAGATTTTCTGAACAAAATTTTCTTCATTTGTGGGACCAGATGTAATATTTCCAAGTTTGTGGATGACATAAAACTAGGTGAGAATGTGTGTTTTTGAGAGATGCAAAATGGCTTCAAAATATTTTGGACAGACAGTGAGTGGGCAAGATCATGATGGATAGCATACATTGTGAAAATCAAGGTTATATACTTTGGTAAGAGGAACTGATGTGCAGAGTTACTTCTTAAATAGTAAGAAGTTGGAAAGTGTAGATGTACAAAGGGATCTGATTGGAATAAGTTACTGAAGGCTAACATGCAGTTGCGGCAAGCTATTATGAAGGCTTGTATTAAGTTAGCCATTTTGTAAGAGGATGAGTCCAGAAGTTGTGAGGTTTTGCTTTTGTATAGGACCTTGGTTAGATTGTACCTGGAGTACTATATGCAGTTGTGGTCTCCTTATCTCAGGGGAGCATATTATTGCTATGGAGGAAGTGCAAGGAACGTTCCTCAGACTTATTCCTGGGATGGTAGGACAGTCCTGTGAAGAGAGATTGGGTAACCTGAGTCAATAATCCCTAGGGTTCTGAGATATGCGAGATGATCTCAGTGAAACTTAGAAAATACTTAAGGGGATAGATAAAATAGATGCAGGTAAATTGTATCCCCTGGTTGGAAGTCTAGAACTTGGGGCCAACATTTGAAAATAAGATGGAACCCTTGGCACTGAGATGAAGAGAATTTGGTGATGTTGAATCTTTGGATTTCTGTACCCTTAAGGACATCAGAAGCTCTGTAATTGGCTATATTTAAAGAGGTCAGTATTTAGAAATCTGTCACTGGCTTAAAGGTGTATGGCATTGTTGTGAGAAAATAAAGCACTGAAACGGATGATTGTACCAAAAGGTGAAGCAGGCTAGATGGTCTATTTGTGCTCCTGTGTTCCTCACTGAATATTGTATTGTGTATTGTTTACCCGGTGTTCTGGATTGCTAGTATTCTAAATTGCCTTTGAAAAATCCAAGCCACTCAGGCATAAGTGGTTTTAGCAGTTTTGCTTTGGCCAAGATTCATTATTGGTAAGTGATCAGGTTTAATTCAATTTCTGTGAAACTTTAATTCAATTTCTGTGAAACTTGAATCCTTTGTAGAAAAACTGCTCTACGTTTATCCAGGTTAAAATGTATTGCAATTACCTCGTCCAGAAGTACCATGAATTGTTCATGCTCCATTCCGTCTTATGCAGTCTGCAGCCTGCCAATTTCTCTGTCTAAATATCTCTGTCTCTCTCACCCTCTTGCTATTTGCCCATCATTGTCTTGTACTCTCCCAGTAGCTGGTACTTCGAGGTTTTCTGTGTTTTGGGATTTGGTACCTTGGCATCCTGTTGTTTCTGCACGGGTCAGTGTTTGCTGGCACAAGTACTTTTCTGTTCATTGATATCCAGTTATTCTTATACCCAGTTTCTTACCTTTTCCAGGCAATGATGCCCTCACATCGATGGAGAAGTTGTGAGGTTGCTACGATAAGGATCTAACACACCGGCACTAGTCCAAGGCCACTGAGAAGAGAAAGAAGTCTTTTCACAAGGAAGGTGAATCTAAGATGTCCTTAAGCAGCAGCAGTTCAGCTGGGAAAGGTGTGGATTCGAATGCTGTTGATGCCTACGACAGTGGGGATGAGTGGGATATCGGAGTTGGGAATTTAATCATTGACTTGGACGCAGATTTGGAAAAGGATCAGCAGAAAATGGAAATGTCGGGATCGAAAGATGGAAGCATCCCGGTTCCAAGTGCAGTGGCAGCTCTGCCAGAGAATATCAAGTTTGTCACACCAGTTCAAGCACCTCAGGCTAAGGAGAGCAAATCGAAGGCAAAGAGAAATAAGAGTGTAAAGGATGGGGGTAAATCTGTGTCTGCTGCTTCTCTCTACTCACTGGGAGAATCAGGAAGTGGGAAGAAAGAGATACAGGGTCGTTCTGGAGATTTGACAAATCCCAGCGGACTGGGGTCTTCCAACAGCACATCCAAAGGGTCAGAAAAGGGCCCAAAGACTGTCCGGAATGGAGCCGGATCGAAAAAGGAGAAGGATGGTGGATCGAGCAAAAGCAAAAAGGATAAAAGTGAGAACAGTGGAGTTGTGCAGCCTCCCCCTGGTAATGATCCAAATGCTGCACAACAGCTAGGGTTGGGGTCAGGGTCAAAGGGCAGCTCATTTGAATGTGCTCCGGGCACAAGCTGCCCCGATGGGGCTACAAGTCAAGTGCTGGATTTGGGAAATGCACCAGTGGATAGCAACACCATCTCTAATCTGTTGGGAATTAAAACAGAGCCTGAGGAGGTTGAAAGTGAGTGTCGACCACTGAAGAAGATGAAAACAGAGAAGGTAAGAACAATGGTGGTTTTGAATGCTGTGCAAAATCCCAGTTCAGTCACGAGATTGCAGCTTGTTAACTTGATCTCCTAAGCCGAGGTCTCGTTTGACAAACCTCTTCTGTTTCATGTAATGTGAAGTCAAGTCTGGTTGCTGACTGGCTGGTTGATACACACAACGTCCTGAAGTCTATTGAAGCCTTCCCTACTGAAGTCTGCCTTCAGGACCCCTTACAGCATAGTTAGAACGAATTGTCAGCATTCTTCTCTGACTGCTTATTATTGGGCCCACTTGCATGTTTTTGTTTAACTCTCCATGCTTGTGATATTATTAGGAAAATTGACTAAGATGAACATTCATTGGGGATGTTAATGCATAGAAACTGAATCCCTACCAGTGGGAGAGGTATAAACACTTGGGTAGTGCATGCACTGTGCTCAAGGCTACCATTTACCTGGTTATACTTCAGCTGCTCAAAACAAGTTGAGAGAATTGAACATCATGAGATTTCATGATGCTGCATTGTTAAATTTTTGAAAATTTCCTGATGTTGTGAATTACACTTTAAATGTTCAGCCTTCAGGTCCAGAGGGACTAGGTGGTAGTGCCGTAGTTATATTTGACACTTAAATCCACCTGTGCTCTCTCTGTGAGGATGGTGCACCTTGCTGATTGTTGAAATGGCTCGAATTGAGATTTAGATTTATTCTTACAGTCTGTTGGAGGGTGCTGCTGTTTAGTGTCGCCTCCATATGCGAATTCTTAAGTGAGGGGGCTGAGGTGTTGCAATTAGCTAAAAACTGTTGGATTGCAAGTCTATCTGATTAGTCAGATTTATACTACAGTGACTTGTGCCACAGGCTTTTATACGCTCTGATTACTTGATTTGGATCTGAAACAGAATGTGTCTCATCTGAACGTGGCGATCCAACCCGATTGTGAATCCTAAGTCAGAAATATTAACGCGGAAAGTGACATTGAATGGAGCTGAATTTAAAGTAAACAGGCTGATAACTTGTCTGTGGTCATGTTGATAATGGTTTAATTGTGCTGCACTGTATGCAACTTTGGACCCTATGTCCTAGCCCTAAGCAGTATACAACATACAAAGTGCTGAAAAGCTGCAACTGAAATGCTTGGAGATATTCAATGAGCTGAGCAGCATCTGTGGAGGGATGAGAAGAGGTGTTTCAGGGTTAGGCCCTTTCTCATTGCTTCCCTTGAGATTTGTATTGTAATTCCAGGGCTGGGATAAAATGCCCTTGGAAACATTGCTGAGGGAGTGAACAAAATGTTGCTGCACAATTTTCTTGTCAGAATGACATGCTGAATATTTAAAGCTTCACCTTTCCGGCAGCTGGCATTTTACTACAATCATTCTGTTTGCTTTTGGGCTGATCCGTAGCTGGATTTGCAGATGACTGTAGGCACTTTGTTCAGAGCCATTTGAATATTTTTTGGGATTCTAGGTACGTTCATGCAATGGCACCTCTTACCCTAGTCAGGTCATTCTGTTGTGAACGACAAGAGCAAGAGCCAGCCTGAGCTCAGTGGTCATACTGTTAACTCTCAGATGTTCATGGGTTTACACTTGCATCTACAATTTCATTGGCTGACATTCCAGTGCAGTGCTGAGTGAGTGCTCCATTGTTTAAGGTTCCAACTTTAGGTTGAAGACTTTAAGCCAAGCTCCCCCATACTACCTTGGGTAGATCTGCTGGTATTAGTTCACTGAAGAGCAGTGAAAAAGTTCTTTCTATAGTGACCAATATTCATCCCATAGCTGATGTCACAGAAGCAGTTGACACTGGAGGAACGTGATGGTGTGGTGATAATGTCACTGGATTAGTAATCCAGAGGCTTCAGCTAATGTTCTGGGAACATGACAGACAGTGAAATTTTAATTTTAATAAAAATCTGGAATAAAAAAAACTTTCAAGGAAGGAAATATGCTGTCCTTTACTAAATAAAAACGAAAAGAACTGCGGATGCTGTAAATCAGGAACAAAAACAAAGTTGCTGGAAAAGCTCAGCAGGTCTGGCAGCATCTATGGAGGAGAAAACAGAGGTAACGTTTCGAGTCCGGTGACCCTTCCTCGGATCTGTCCTTTACTAGTTTGGCAGCATGTGACTCTAAACCCGCAGCAAAGTACTTGACTTTGAACTGCACCTGGGTAATAAATGTCAGTGTCATTCATGGGATATGGATGTAGAAATTTTAAATGATTCATTGCTGTTTTTGGGAGCTTGCTGTGTGCTGATCAGCTGCCGCATTTTCCTAGATTAGAAAAGTGACGGTACATAAATTATACATTCTTGACTGTCAAACCTGACGTCCTGAAAAGTGCTGGAGAGATGCAAGCTGCTCCTTCCTATCACCATTGTGCTAAGTAGATTGTTTGCAGTTTTTGTGTGTTATGGTTTCACTTGGAGCTTCAGATTTGTATGAGGTCCTTGTCAGAGGTTGCATATTGAGGACCCCAGCCGCAGGCCCCATGAGCTCATGTGCGTATCCACCTTTGATTTAAATAATACTAGGCTTCATGTTGCTAACTGAGGGTCCTCTCGTTTTGTGATTGGGCTTCCCTAGAGTGACGAAACAAAACTGGGTGTGAAAGCTGACTTGTTGCCATCCTTTATCAAACAAATGGTACTCGGGTAACCACCTAGAAACCGATGTCCATTTCAAGCCCACAGTCTCCCACAGCTACCTGGAATACACCTCCTCCTACCCACCTTCCTGCAAAAATGCCATCCCCTATTCCCAATTCCTTCGCCTCCGCCGCATCTGCTCCCAGGATGAGACATTCCACTCCCGTACATCTCAGATGTCCTCATTCTTCAAGGACCGCAACTTCACCCCCACAGTGGTCGAGAACGCCCTCGACTGTGTCTCCCGCATTTCCCGTAACACATCCCTCACGCCCCGTTCCCGCAATAATAACCAAAAAGGAATCCCCCTCGTCCTCGCGTACCACCCCACCAACCTCCGGATCCAACACATCATCCTCCGACACTTCCGCCATCTGCAATCAGACCCCACCACCAAAGACATTTTTTCCCTCCCCACCCTTATCTGCCTTCTGGAGGGACCACTCCCTCCGCGACTCCCTTGTCCACTCCACACTCCCCTCCAGCCCCACCACACCTGGCACTTTTCCCTGTAACCGCAGGAAGTGCTACACCTGCCCCCACACCACCTCCCTCACCCCAATCCCAGGCCCCAAGAAGACTTTCCACATCAGGCAGATGTTCACCTGCACATCTGCCAATGTGGTATACTGCATCCGCTGTACACGTGGCTTCCTCTACATCGGGGAAACCAAGCGGAGGCTTGGGGACCACTTTGCAGAACACCTGCGCTCAGTTCGAAACAAACAACTGCACCTCCCAGTCGCGAACCATTTCAACTCCCCCTCCCATTCCTCAGATGACATGTCCATCCTGGGCCTCCTGCAATGCCACAGTGATGCCACCCGAAGGCTGCAGGAACAGCAAATCGTATTCAGCCTGGGAGCCCTGCAGACCAATGGTATCAATGTGGATTTCACAAGCTTCAAAATCTCCCCTCCCCCAACCGCATCCCAAAACCAGCCCAGCTCATCTCCAGATAATAAGCATGGGGCTGGATGAACGCAGCAGGTCAAGCAGCCTCATAGGAGCAGGAAAACTTGACGTTTCGGGCCTAAACCCTTCATCAGAAATGGGGGAGGGGAAGAGGGTTCTGAAATAAATAGGGAGAGAGGGGGAGGTGGATAGAGGAGAGGATAGGTGGAGAGGAGGCAGACAAGTCGAAGAGGCGGGGATGGAGCCAGTAAAGGTGAGTGTAGGTAGGGGTGTAGGGAGGAGATGCCCAGCTCATCTCCACCTCCCTAACCTGTTTTTCCTCTCACCTCAAGCCACACCCCCATCTCCTATCTACTAACATCATCCTGCCCCCTTGACCTGTCCGTCCTCCCTGGACTGACCTATCTCCTCCCTACCCCGCTACATACACTCACCTTTACTGGCTCCATCCCCGCCTCTTCGACTTGTCTGCCTCCTCTCCACCTATCCTCTCCTCTATCCATCCTCTATCCACCTCCCCCTCTCTCCCTATTTATTTCAGAACCCTCTTCCCCTCCCCCATTTCTGATGAAGGGTTTAGGCCCGAAACGTCAAGTTTTCCTGCTCCTATGATGCTGCTTGGCCTGCTGTGTTCATCCAGCCCCATGCTTGTTATCTCGGATTCTCCAGCATCTGCAGTACCTTTTATCTCTGGTACTGTCTGCAGTTGCTCTGAGAACCTGCGATTGTCAACTAACAATGCTACAGACATTTGACCCTTGGCATGCTAGATTACCTCAACTGTTTCAACTTCCAACATCCAGATCGAGTTTAACTGTTCTTCTGTCTGCACATTTACTGACCATGGAGCATGTTTTGACTACCTATTTAGTGCACTGAGGAATATGTGACTAGCACTGACTCCCCGAGACAAAGACGAATTGAAGAAAATCTAAATGTTTCAGATCCCTCAATGAGAAATGCCTGAATAAAACAGACACTTCAAAATGATTGATGTTGTGAGTTGAATAATGGAGCGTTGAATTCATGTTACTGTCTAGAGGTAACCTGTGAAGAATGCCGTGTTGAGAGGGTCAGTCATGATGATGAGTGGATGTGAAGTAGGGCTGCAACTCCTGCTTGGGGTTTAATTTTGAATTGGTGAAGGCTGATCTTCAGCTGGACAGTGAGTGAGCTGTTTCTAAGTAAGTTGCTGGTTGTGATGTCTGTGATAATTTAGCGCAGGTTGTGGTCTGACACACTGGCTCTGCTGAACACTGAAATTCCTCCAACTCTGCAGCTCACTCAGCCTGTTTATCGAAAGCCCAGGAAGAGACCATTCTGCCCATCAGGCACTCATCTTTGACTTTCTCCCTTAAAACCCTTCACATTTCAAGTCCCTTGAAGACTGAAGGGTTGGAACACACTTTGTGCTGATTCTTCTACCCTGCTCCCAGTATTTAATCTCCCTTAGAGACAGTAAGAACTGCTGATGCTGGAGTCAAAGATAACAGTGTGGTGCTGGAGGAACACAGTGGGTCAGGCAGCATCAGAGGAGCAGGAAAGCTGACATTTTTGGGTCGGGACCTTTCTTCAGAAATGGGGGAGGGGGAAGGGATCTGTAAAATAAATTGAGAGAGGAGAGGAGGGGTGGGGCTGGGGAAGGTAGGTGGGATGGTGATAGGTGAGTGCAGGTAGACAATGGTGGGTTTCGTCAGTGAGGTGGGAGGAGCAGATAGGTGGGAGAGAAGACAGACAGGTTGTGTCAGGTCAAGGAGGCAGGAATGAGAGGGAGGGTTGGTCATGGGATGAGGCTGGGGGTGGGGAGACTTTGAAACTAGTAAAGCCCACTTTGAGACCATTGGGTTGTAGGCTCCCAAGGTGGAATGTAAGGTGCTGTTCCTCCAGTTTCTAGGAGGCCCAGGATGGACAAGTCGTCCACGGAGCTGGAGGAGTTTTTCTGTTGGACTGTCTCTCAGAGCATATTCAACTACCTATTTAGTGCAGAGATAACAAGGTGTGGAGCTGGATGAACACAACAGGCCAAGCAGCATCATAGGAGCAGGAAAGCTTGACGTTTCGGGCCTAGACCCTTCTTCAGAAAATGCACTATTTAGTGAAGTGTCTTTTTTTATTACCGGCCTCGGACTGATTTGGTTCTTGCTTTTATCTGGAATGACTTTTATTTTATTTGCAATTTCATGGAGACCTCTTAAAAACCAACACAGCCTTCTATATATGCAGTGAAAGAATGGATTCATGTTTGTGACCCATCTCCCCGCTTCCAGAGCTGCTGTTCCTTCTAGTACTCTTATCTGATGAATTTCTTCTTACTACAAAACACAAGAAGTGTCTAGGTAAGCTAGACTGGGAAAACTAATTTTTTTCAGTATGTGTTATGAATAAAGAACAATATGCTTGGCACTGCTATTAACTCATGTTTATGTCTCCCTAGATCTATGGATCCTATTTACTTTTAATTCTGCACCTGAGCATTTTGCAGAAATCAGCTAAAATTAATGTAATTTTGAAAAATATAGTTTGACTGTTTATGGGCAAGTAATGGATCTGTGCATGACTGGTATTTGTGCAAAAGGTCCCTGAGCTTCAGTGCTTGTGGCAAACTGCTTTCACCAGCTGTGGAAACTCGAAAAGCACCCGCAATTTAACCAGGCTTTCATCACATCTGGCCGCTCCAAGTAAAGCCCCAGTGCCCATTCCTGTCTTAGACAGTGCAAGGACCAAGTGAGTGAACTACTAAATTAATAGGCTGGACATTGCTTCGTATGTGGCACGGTCAGGGATTTGTCGGTTCAAATCTTGAGTTGCCAGCTCACCAGCTCGTTGAAGAGGTAGTCCTCTCCATCGAGGCTGAGGCAGAGTTCGCTGAAGGGCCATTCAAAGGCACATGTCATCATCTTAAAATAGAGAGAGGAGTGTCGGGAGACTGGATGTTTTTAACCTGGGAATGACACATTGGAGATCATTAGACCGCAAAGCAGACAACACCAGGCCATGAACTCTGACCTGTGTGTTGCCTGAGCACTGTTTAATCTTGGGATTGATGGATTATTTCTGGATCCTCCGTTGACTGTCGATTACATTAGCAGGGCTGTATCTCTTTAAATCACCGGACAAAAGTTGCAGCTGCTTTATGTGGAGAGAGCTCCAAACAAATGTGATCTTTTTGGCATTGGTCAGTGCAGCAGTTGGCAATACCAACCTCCTTGTGATCTGGGATAATAGCCCCTCAGAAGGAACCGGCACACCAGTGTGAGAGAAGTGGTGAGAATTGGGCATTGTGCTGTGGTTACTTTTACCAGTATAACCTACACAGGCAAAGCCTCTTTGTACACAGTGATGATTCAATGACAAAGTTGCCGTCTATAGTATGCAGTCATATTTTACTTCTTGTGGAGTTCACTCACTGATTTTACATTGGACAGATTGATCTGTTTATTTTTGGGCATACTGCAGCATCAGAGTCTCTTGGGCTTGAGTTGTGAAAGTATCTGCCAGGGATCAGATACTCACTTAGTCCTGACCTGCATTCCATCAGTTTAGAGTGGATAGCTGTCCGTAAATGTAAAAAGTGAAATTAATTCTGCTGACTCCATAATATCACAGACACAGTAACAGTTCACTGTTAGTTGTGCATCCGTGCATGTATTAAGTTCCTGCACCTTTGGGGTGTGATCTCTCATAACCTTGTGCGTTAGGGTTGTGCCAGCCCTTTCCACCATGGATGTCTCCATGCACATTGCTCTGAAGGATAAAGAGGTAGTTTTGATGGGATAGGGAAGGGGTGGGGGCAGTAGGCCACCTGCCATGTTTTTGGGAATGTTGCAGTGAAACGGAGAAAATGCAAGGACTAGAACTGAGCTCTTGCCCACTCACCATGGTCTGTTTATATTACAAAGGGTAAGGGGGCCAGACTTCTAAAATAAAGCATGGAACATCTTGGCTAACATTAATTATTTTAATTCCCCTTCCTCATCCAGGCTCCCTCAGATTTTAGCACTCAGCATAAATTTAACTTCAGGCACAGCACGAGGCCTGTGACCAGTGGTGTCGCACACGGATCTGTTCTGGGTCCCCTTTTGTTTGTCATTTATATAAATGATTTATTTGAGAATACAGAAGGCATGGTTAGTAAGTTTGTAGACAACACCAAAATTGGTGGTATAGTAGACGGGGAAGGTTTTCTAAGATTACAGCGGGATCAAATGAGGCAGTGGACTGGGAAATGGCAGATAGAGTTCAATCTGAATAAATGCAAGATATTGTATTTTAGTACAACAAACAAGGGTAGGGCTTGGGTTGTGTTATAAAACAGTGGGACCTAGGGATGCAGTTATGTAATTCGTTGAAGATTGTGTCACATATAGACAGTATGGTTAAAAAGGTGTTTGGCACACTTGCCTTCATTGCTCAGTCCTTTGAGTGTAGGAGTTGGGAAGTCATGTTGAGGTTGTACAGGATCTTGGTGAGGACTCCTTTAGAATGCTGTGTCCAGTTCTGGTCGCTCTGTTACAGGAAGGATGCTATTAAGGTGGAGAGGGTTCAGAAGACATTTACTAGGATGTTGCCAGGTGTGGAAGATTTGAGTTATAAAGAAAGGCTGGGACTTTTTTCACTAGAGCGTAGGAGGTTGAGGGGTGACCTGATAGAATTTTGTAAAGTAATGAGAGGTATAGATAGAGTTAATATTAGTTGTCTTTTCCCTAGGATGGGGAATTTCAAGATCGGGGGGCGGGGGCACATTCTTAAGGTGAGAGGAGAGAGATTTAAAAAAGACATGAGGCAAATTTTTTACACTGAAGGTGGTTTGTGTGTGGAATGAACTTCCTGAGGAAGTGGTGAATGCGAGTACATTTATAACATTTAAAAGACATTTGGACAGATACATGAATAAGAAAGGTTCGGAGGGATATGGGCCAGGAGCAGGTAGGTGGGCCTAGATTAGTTTGGGATTATATTTGGCATGGACTGGTTGGACCGAGGGTCTGTTTCTATGCTGTAAGACCCTGTGACTATATAAATACCATGTAATCATTGTCAATTGTCATAAAAATCTACCTGATTCATAATGTCATTTTGGGAAGGAAATCTGCCATCCTTACCTGTGTCTGGCCCAGATGTGACTCCAGACCTCTAATAATGCAGTTTACAGTTAATTACCCTCTATGCAATAAATTCTGGTCTAGGTGGCAATGCCCACATCCCATAACTGAAGTTGTTAAAAAGCATTTAGTGCAAAAGCATGATGAGGAGAGAGCGAAAGGGAAGGATGTGTGAATTTTTGGATGGCTATGAATGCATAGATTTCATTAACTCCAGACTCAGAACTGTGTCGAGCTTTGAATACCAAAGATCTCTCAATCTGCAGAAGCTATTTTAGCAATTTGTTTGTGTTCAAAATTTTAAAGTTTGACTGAAAAGTTTAGAAAATATCAGAATATGACAGTAAATCATGTTTTTCAGAGGCAAAAGGCCATTGTGATCAGAAGCAGCTGATGAGCTTTTTACCAAAACAGAAATGCTAATGCATTTTTCATTGTATTGGAGAAGAGATAGAGGAGGCTTCTTTTGAGATCAATTTAGTTTTCTTATAAACCTAGGCATATCATGGCTGTTCTGGAATTGCGATTTGGTCTGTCTAGGTTGCAGCCAATTGCAAGATAGAAATAAAAAGATGGCAATTAGACAGGCCTGCATTGAAAGCGTTGACACAATTGCTTACCAAGCAGAAATGCAAGTAGGAGTTTGTGATCAGTTTGAAAACTAGGTTTTGAGGAGTTAAAACAATGCTGGAAGGTCTGTATAGCTGGAACTAAAGGGAGAAACCCCATGCAATTTCTCACTGTAAGATAATACTGGAAAAGAAGAGAACAGAAGTAAATCCTTAGGATTTGTGGATGGCTTTGGACTGGTTCCAGAAGAATTGATTATCTACTTCAGAGACTGATTGACCTGAGGAAACTGGAATTTTCAGTTGTTATTAAAAGTAGAAGCGCACAGAATCTGTTTGGTAATTTAAAGAATAAGTTGCTTATGGAACGAAAGCCGCTTCTTATTCAGTATGTGGATGTACCTATTAGAGAGAAGGAGCAAAACTTGACCTTCTCTTGAAAAATAAGACAGGGCAAGTGACTGAGGTTTCAGTGGGGGAGCACTTTGGGGTCAGTGATCATAATTCTATTAGTCTTAAAATAGTTGTGGAAAAGGACAGACCTGATCTTGTGGTTGGTTGGCTTGCCAAGCTGGTTCGCTGTTCCACAAACATTTCATTCCACAAACATCTCCAAGGATTATGACTGTTTGAGTGCTAGTCATCCATTTACCAAAGCAGAAGCCTGTCTGTCTTCTACAACTGTTTATTTGAAGTTTATAATTCAAGACAAACTCCAGTTTGCTCTCTCCCCACCCTAACCAAATCCTTTATGGGGAGAATTAGCCTTTTCATTGACAGTGTAACAACACTTCCGATAAATGTATTCAAAATTTGAATGGAGTTATCTATTGACATCATGTGGGCAAGCACATCAGATTATTGTGCACCATATCTAAAGGCTTCCTTTTATCCCTCTTGCTTGTTATTTCCTCAAAAGAGCTCCATCAAGCGCAGTTTCCATTTCATAAAACCTTGTTGACTCTGCCTAATTGCACCATGCACTCAATGGTTATTAAATTACAATGCATTATAACAAATTGCAACAGGCTTCTGTCTTTCAAAATGTGTAAATACAGAAAATAAAGCATATCACAGGAGTATAATTTTATCCAGAATTTTATATTTCAGCATTGTTTGTATTCCTAGCCCTTTTTTCTTGAATCGACTTCTTCAGAAATGTTATGATACATCCCTAGAGCAGGTGGAACTTAAACACTGGCCTCGTGGAGTAGAGGTAGGCAAACTACCAGCGTGTTGCAAAAGCCCCTACTTTTTAGCCCTCTGTTTTTTTTAATAAACCACCAAGTCACCTGTGTCGCTAACTTAAATTAAAATATATCCTTAGCCCTTAAATATACAGTCCAATGAGAATCTACTGCTCTCCATTGCTCCAGAGATAATGTCCTAGTTCATTCTTAAAGGGACCATCAGTTTCAACATTGTCAATAATAAGTGCTATAAATAGGAACTTTTCAAATCCACACTCAAATCCCTCTTATCTGCAGATTTAATAATATTTATATTACCCCCTACACCATGAGCTCATACTTTGTAACCTTTGCTGTGGCACCTTGTGAAAACACTTCTGGAAATCAGTGTGTGCCAAATCTAAAGGCCTTCCCTTTATTCATCCACAAAGGGACTCCACCAAACACAATTTCTGTTTCACAAAACCTTGTTGACTTTGCCTAACTGCACTGAAATTTTCTAAGTGCCCCACTATGATCTTCCAGAAATGTGTTCCAGCATTTTCCCTAAGACAGAGATACAGCTGAGTGGTCTATAATTTTCTGGTTTTTGTTCCCTCTTTCTTGAATTGGTTACAATTCTCTCATCTGACACACATCAAGAAGGAGAAATTTGTTTGATATAGCATTTGTCATGTCTGAACATTTCAAAACGCTTTCAGGCTAATTAAGTACTTTTTGAAGTGTAACTCATCCTAATGAAGTAGGAGATGCAGCAGCCAACTGGACACAAAGCAGTAATGATCAGATAATCTGAATCTATGCAGTTTGAGCAATGATCCAGGGCCAGGGAGATCTCCTTGCTTTTACTTCCCCACCAAACTAATGCCATGGGACCATTTGGATGCAGCCAACTGATAGGGCAGGCAAATGGTTCGGTTCAGTTCAGTGTCTCATCCAAATGATGGAACCTGAGCAGTGCAGCATTCCCTCATATTGTGCCAGACTGTCAATATTTAGAGATAGTAGGAACTGCAGATGCTGGAGAATCTGAGATAACAAGGTGTAGAGCTGGATGAACACAGCAGGCCAAACAGCATCAGAGGAGCAGGAAAGCTGACGTTTTGGGT